>KK122094.1:91146-127071 GCA_000611955.2 Stegodyphus mimosarum | reverse complement strand
GCATAAAAAATAAAAAAGGAATTCATTCTAAAAAGAAATTTTTAAATTTTTTTTATTTAATTTTATTTTCATATCAATAAAATTTTCTCAACATATGCATTGTTGGTATTTCCTACATTATTTTCAGATGACCATCTTAATAAGAAATTGCTTTTTCACATAGTTTAATAATTTTAATATCGAAATCAAAAAATTGTTTATAGTTTTGTATTATTTCATTGTTATCTTAAACTAATATCTCTAAAATGAATATATTTATGTAAATCTAATGAAATATTGTTTATATCTTGCCTATAAAATGATATTTTGAAATAGTCACTCTAAACCAATGAGCATATCAGTGAAAGAATCTTGCATGTGGAGTCAAAGGGTTTATATAAGAAATTTAATATTATAACAGGGGGACTTTATATTAAAAAATTATTTGAACGGTTATAAGACTATCATTCTCTCTAATTTGACTTCAAAAGATTCATTTGGCGAGTAATGTTATGGGAATAGTCATTATTAATTACATTATTATTTATTTATAAAATACAGTTCCTTAAATCTAAATATATGTAAATTAGCTTATACGAAATACAGGAAAGTAATTTTGAAAATCACAAAGTCCATTAAATTTTATATAGTTGGTTGATTAATATATGTGATTCTTTAAAATTTGCACAAACTATTTTTTAAAAATAAATAAGTTTTTTTCCTGGAAGATTTTGTTTGCTTAGAAAGTTGCTGAATTTACCGATGGCAAACGATTTAAAATCGAGTGTATGTACTCTTATCGAGTGTATATACTCTTGTGCGAAGAAATTTTACGTCATATATAATAAATAACCAAGATTTTCGAGATCTGAATTGCAATAAAACATATATTTTGTTAACATCAAAAGCGACACACAGCGAAATTAATTCGAATAGAACGACACTGTGTATATCTGCACTTTACAATAGAATATGCACATAACTTTCGGCGATCAATGATTTCTAACTGAAGCTCAAGCGCATTGCAAGGGACCACCGGGAAGGTGTCTTAAACAGAGGACATAGCATTGCTAATCCATAACTTCCATGCGAATGTGGTTCTTTCGTCCCATATGGACTATACCAATGCCTCAGAAGTCGGATCGCGTACGGTATGAGCAGATGTTACCGTTTAAGAGAAAACGTGCAAATGGGGTAAAGGAAACAGAGCTGTCAGATCGAAGGGTCATTTACCTGATGTCAGCAAAAATGGGCGAACCAAGGCCGCATCGAGGGTCAAAAAGGCAGCAATCAATCGACAGCGACAAAAGAACGCGAGAACAGTGTGATCGTCCAGTCAGAGCTCACAGCCCGTGATGCGTTCTTATCAACGATCCGAAGTAAAACCGAGACCTAACCATGCAGGCCATTGCGCCGACTGCCTTTCGCCATTGTCATGCCGCCCACCACCGCGTCCGTTGCGTTGCTGGCCGCATCCGATCTGTGATCTTAAGGATTAGAGCAGAACTGTTTTCAGGGATCAATCCCGCTTCGAAATGAGCTTTGATAACTAGCGAAGAGTCTGTAGATGTCCAGAACAGAGTTGGGATACTCACCTGACTGTCATGCGCCTCACAGCCCAAAAGCTAGGAGTTATGGTGCGAGGTGCTATTCAGTTTGATAGTCAGACCCCTTTGATTGTCATTTGTGACACTTACAACACGGCGATACATCTGCGAGATACTACATCCCGCAGTGTTGCACTTCCAATGACATCTGGGCTTACATTTCAACGCGATATTACCCAGCCGTACACGGCATTTTTTTCTACTGCTTGCTTTCATAGATCTCCGACAGTGCCTTGGCCGACGCAATAGGTAGATCTCTCCTTTATATAATACGGATGGACTCTAATGAACGGACACCTTTGATCGTCCGTAGATGATGCTGACCTAACTGGAATGTGTATGGTAAGCATTCTATCAGGAGGATATCTATCGACTATACGAGTTAATGACAGCCGAATAACAGCTTGCGTCAGGGTCAGAGTTGGGCCAACACATTACTGGTCTTTTTTTCCTCTTGTAGCTCCATTTTCTGAATAAAACATTCAATTCCTACGATACTGTTAGAACTTCCTTTTCATTATATGTACATTACATCTACCAATTTTCCCCCCATTTGGATAATTCCTTCTTGCTACGTCGCTTTTTATGTTATAGAATGTATTTCAACAGAATGCTGTTATACAATACCATAAAGTAAATTAATTCCAATGCTTTTGTTTTTCTTCTTAATCTAAACAGTGAAATTTTCTAACAAAGAAAATAGTTGACTTAAAATAGTACAAAGTGCTTTGTAGTAGAATGCAGCTGCATAATTTTTCCTGCATAATTTTTATTAACATGACTTTCAATTCCATTCCTTTTCTAATGATGCCAATCTAACAGTACATAAAAACAAAAACAGAAAATAAAAAAAAAACATTTATCTTGAAATAAGGGAATTTTCTGTTGCACAGATATTCTAAAATCGGGAAGTTTTGTACGCTCATAATTCAGCTTTAATAAAATTAATAGTAGGTCTTCAAATTTAAATAATTTTCTTAAACTAATTACATGCATTATTTTCATGCATAGTTTATCTTAAAAGTGACAAAACTATTTTTTTTAATTTAAAGTAATATATTTTTGTACTTATCTTGTATTAATCCATTTTGAACCAAACAATGCCTAAATATTCTTAATGAATAGATACATTTTGCACAGAACTGTGTTTATAACATTTAAAGGGTCTTGGAATAATGCGAAAATATTCCATTACTTATTTCGTCACACACATCTTTGTTTAGCCATTCGACCGTAGGATTCAGATCTTTTCACAAAAGATGTCATACACTAATTAGAAAATCTAATTCTTGGCATTTCTATTTGTATTTCATTAAAGTAATTACATCTAACGTTTAACGTAAAGTGCGTACATATACTGAGCTCCCTTTAGCTACTGTATATAACAGCAAATATATATGTACAGCTTTCTAAATCTTTCAATAATTTATTTGGAATACTTGTTTTTCCCAGCTAAGCTTTAAACTAATATAATCTAGAAAAGATGAGCCTTAATTAATTGTAAAATTCTTCAATTAATTATACGTAGGAGGATGATTATTATGCATAGTTTCTCTTCCCAAGGATGCCAAAACGGAATGATGGCACCCGCATTATTATGCAAGGAGAAAATCCTCAGAGGTGCGAAGGAACACTTAAAGCGAACATTTAAGCAACGCGCAGGGAGTAAATAGTCTGGCGTTCAAATACACTCACGCACTATTTTATAGCGCGTTCACATTTCCTGTTGATTCCCGCAGACGTGTTGAGACTATCACGCGCCCCAAGTTTTGCTCCAAGTTCCGTAATGAATTTGTCGGCAAAATGGGGCCGAAAATCACTCAAACCCAAACGATTACTTAAGGCGTCACGAGATAGGTCGTGACTAGTGGGCGTTTAAAGGGCGAAGTAGAATATTTTAAGGTTGACTCATAAGACACTGATATGTATTTTCTTTTCCGGGCGTTGTACGGTATATGCTAAGGGGGAATTTATTGCTGAGAGAACATTCTGTGAAAAGGAAAAATGAATGAAGATTAAGTGGTACTTTTAGCGCTGAATATAAGATTTTACTGTGTCACGGTTTTCTTTTATAACTGTTAATCTTAATTAAACTGAATCGCGCTTTAATTATAAAAAAGAATTTTTCAGTAGAACATGTCGAAAAATGAGACAGTGTAGTTTAGTTTGTGATATGCAATAAAGTTCTTTTGTTCAAGATCAACATGGGAGAATGAACATCTTATGGGAGAATACATTTTCATTTCTATTAAACAAAGAATACAGTATACGTAAAACTTTCTTTTACTAATAAATGAGAAGCTTGTATTCTGATTTAAACTAATATTCAAAATAATACCAGACTCATATAAAAAACTTGTATCTAAAATAAAATATGATTTAAAATACATGTTATAATCGTATGATGTTGATATTAAGTTGAATTACATGGCACATTTTTAATATTAAAAAATTTAGCATTTTTCTTCTACTTCCGAAAGATGCTTGGGGGATCATTCTACAAGATTACGGCAATGTTGCCCCGAAATATGTTTGATATTGCGTTTCAATCGGCAATAATGTAGGATAGTTATGAACTTGTTGCTACAGAACTTGATGCTTTAGTTGTCTGCATCAGCCGGCTCGTGCTTCCAAAGCAATTTTTCATGGTCCTAAAATTCGAAGCCGCACCCTATTCATGTGGAATACATTATTATGACAGGAATTTGAAGAAAACATTAAAAATTTTATGATCTGGAGTCCAACTGATATTGAAACAATCTGTCTAGAATTATCTACAAAGAGAGCTAATTAATTTACACCATGATATAAATGTTAGATAAATACCCTCAGTTACGAATTTTTGCAGTAAGAATAACTGCTTTAGTTACATTTATGAGCTTTGAGTACATTTATGAGTGAACATTTTTTCCTGTAGCTGTAAACTGATAAGTAAAGAAACAGATTAATCGATGAATATCTACAATTCTTGATAAAATGTTTCTTAGTAAATTTTGTCCGAGGTTACAAATTTTCTCCATAATATGTTGCAGCAGAAACAGCTTTCCTTTGCAACACCTTATGGCATTTAGAAAGAAAGAAATATGTACATGCAATTATTTTCATACAAATGTATATTTTATTCTGTGCATGCCGAAACAAAATGTAATAAATAAAAGAATGACAACAGGTTGTCGTTATTTATTAAGTTTGTCTCATTTAGAAAGTTATCGAAATTTTCCTATTTTTAGTTTAAATTAAATGTAATTTACTTAGTGGTTGATTAAACATGTTATAATCATTTAAAGTCAATGTCGGTCCTAACATTCAATAATTAGCTGTCAAGCATTAAAAATATAAAGAGTAATCAACAGATATTTTTTTTGCAGATATCGAACTTAAGATTTCAGAAAGAAAGTAAATAAAAATTAGAATATTTTTCCTTTCTTTCGTTATTCCTACTATTTAAATATGTTTGAGAAATAGCTAGTTAATTAAATTTTAAACTTCATTAAAAACAATTTTTAAGAAAATGTTCTTTCATTTTGTTGAAAACATTTCGATCTGTTAGCTGCTTTCAGATCGAGCATTCTGCCCGAATGCAGTTTGAGTTTGAGACCAATGGCGTATGTGTTTTCAACCGGATTCAGATTTGAAACATATACAATTCTATTTGTTACAGTTATACTAATAACTATGCATTCTCAAGCTGGATATATATTATGACAAATCCCAAACCAAATTTGCACCAACATTACCATTCTGTTGAGACCGAACTGACGAACTGAAGTACAAAAAATGGTAGAGCGTCGGAATTTTTCAGGTATTCTGTGGCATAATAAGGTTTTCAGTTATGAAGGCTAGTAATATTTTGTTTCCATTAATTACCCCTTAACTTTTACCATACATCCTCATCCTTGTTAGTGTTTAGAAAACTTCTGCTTTCGAAATTCGAATTGCTAATAATTGTTCTAATTCTCAAGAGCTTCCCAGCTAATTATAAAAATATTTCTTCGTTCAATATGTTTTCTTCATGAATGTAATATTTTGCTTCATTCAAGTCTTTTGTGCTAATGATATTTGGTTCGACAAGAAATCTGTGCTGGGAGCGTATTTGTGCATCTCAAAATTTGGAACATTTTAGGGGACGTTTTAATTAAGAAAGGTACGTTTAACCTGACATTTGCATTTGAAATTTTCATAGTTGTGAGTTTATTTCTTTCGTTGTAAACTGAAATCTAGAGATTGTAAGTGAATTTGTTATCTCCCACTTAATGCGTTTTATCTTAAATATATAGGAACAAAAAATAAAAGAGATTAATGTATTATTAACTATATTTCACTGACAGCTTGTTTTGTTAAATTTGTCTAATTTTCATTGTTCCTGTGATTTTATTTTTTCAGCGATCTGTAAGTGATAAAATTTAAATTTACGCTTAAGATAGAGAATTGCGTAGGAAATTTTATCTAAGCTATTGTAAAACTTACTTAAGTGCTAAACACCAAAAGTGCTTTTAATTTGGATTTTCCCGTTTTTTTGCGCTTATCACTTTCGTTTCCCTAATACTTTTCAAATAAAAGGACGTTGCCACCAAGTTTATCGTCAAACAAAATGTACGGAAACCGGATTTGAATCAGAAATTCTAAAGAACTGTTATTTTTAAACGTTTTGTGATTTTATTATTGTATTTTATGTAGCTCAAGTGCGAAGAAAGTGATCTCTAGCTAGTACAGTTAAAAAGCAGAACAATTTTGTCAGTCATCTTATTAAGTAAACTGAACATTGAAATAAATGAAGATGGAAGTAAAGACTAAAATAAATTATGACAACGCTTAACACTCTATAGAGAACTAATTCTAAATATAAACTAGTTTTAAAAATTATATAATATTGCTGTTTAATTTTATGTAACGTACTTGTGAAGGAAGTGATATATAATAATAGACAAGAAAATGATAGTAAAACATAAACCTAAAACAAAACAGCTGTATAGGCCATTTTGTTAAAAAAATTAAACATTGAAATGAGCAATTCAGAAAAGACCGAAAATATAGAATAATGTGTGGCAGCACTTAAAACGCTGTGTAGAATTCTAAAAATGTATTGCTTTTAAAACTTTTGTAATTTTATTATTTAATTTTACGTGACGTTAAGTTATAAGTTATTTCTCCCATCTTCTTAGCATGCCTTCGTGGTGTAGTGGTCAGCACGCTCGGCGCGTATCGAAACGTCCGTCGTTCGAGTTCCGGCGAGGGCATTGCTCATTGTTCACATCTCCTGCTTCTAAAAAACCTAATGTCTCTGATAAGTTCAATGTAAACTGTGTTTAATAATTAGTTCAAAAGACAAAAAAGTTTTATGCGCAGAAATGAATTCAATGCAGACTGGTAAACTGCGAGCTCAGCGACAGCAGAAGAACGCTTCACAGAAACTCTACTGTGACGTTAAAATCTAAATCCTTTCAAATTAGCCTCCCCCCCTTTTTTTTGTTTTTGTTTTTGTTTGAGGTAGCATATTTTCCACTTGGAATTTGTTGATTTCTTATAAAATTCAATTTGGACGTTACTTTCGCGTTTGGAATATACCATACATATACAATGTAAGAGGTATTATTTTAATTGCAATTAAATGAATGCAAATTGTTCAGTAAGCAAAAATGTTCAAAGGGCTGATTTAATATTGATTGAATGGAAATGTTTAAATGTTCGAAAATGCGTTTGATTAAAATGAGATTACTGTAATTTTAACATGTTTTTGGCGGCCCAAACTGTATAGTTGTTTAGGGTAGTCTACTGCGATACCGAAGAGCTCGGGTTCGAATCCCGAAGAAGACACAGATGTTCGTAAATGCATAATGTCTTTATGACATGGGGGAATCTAAATATATGTCGAGCCAAAAGTCCTCTCGCGTGGAGTGGTAGCAAGGGAGAAGGATGGGAGGTCCTCGAATCGCGCTCCCCCCCCCGGGTTGCTCTCCCTAAAACTTGGGGGGGGGGAGAAATAGAAGTCGAACCTCCTTGAGGTTCTGACAGCCATTCTTCCATGAAATTCGTGGAACAATATGCTAACAACAACAACATGCTTTCCACTTCAAGATTATCTTTAAAGCAGCTACTGCCATTTAGAAAAGAAAAATATGAAAACAACACGAATGGGCTAGAAATGTATCAATATGAACATTTAGTTTTTCGCCATCGTCAAATTACTATCCTGTATCCTACGTATCTTCGTAATTATGATCTATATTTCTTAGAGAATTATTTCTTAACAACATTTTTCCTTACTATATCGTACGTATATCTTTCTTTAGGCAGATTAAATATTACGTTTTCGTCTGCTTGAAGAAGAATGTAGTCAGCTCTCATCAGCGTAAAAACGATAAATAATTACCTAGTACTGAATCATTTATACTGTAAATATGTCTAGTTGAATAGCAAAAATACCATAGAACAACTCTTGCCAGAAGAAATTATTATTTGTTTTTTATGCCTTCTTTCTTTGCACCATCTACTCTTCATTCGCTCTTGCCATCATCGTACTGCTCGATACAAACCCAAGCTTCCATACTCTGAGGTAGAATTTTTTTTTATATATATAAAAATGTGATCTTAGATAGAATCTTTGAAGTTGATGGATCTAGGAAATAGAAAGAAAACATATACTGGATAATAGAAAATCCCATTCCTAATCGCTCAATAGAGTTTTCTGGGCTTATATGTCCTGGTCAAGAATTCTTTATACAGAGAGTGGAGGAAAAAAATGGCGAGAATGCGTATATATAGATATATTCCCTAAGATTCCAAGCCATCGGAACATTGTTCACCAAGTCTTTTGTGTTGACGGCGATTGCTGCGTCGTCAACTTGGAGTTGCCCTTCTCCCTGAAACTTTTTTTTTCTCTTCCTTCAATGTTTCAGGTTTTTGGCAAGAATATGTGAGAACAGATAAGAATGTCCTGTGTGAAAAAAATTGTTTTTCTTGCTTTAGGAAAAGACTGTACTGGATGATAACTTGAGTTTTCCCCCTCATCTATAAAGTGTTTGAGAAAGAAATAGATATCGCATTATTTTTCACTTATAGTTTTTGGAGGTAGAAAAGATCAAATTTTAGAACTATTGATTAAAGGTACTGTTGAAAATAGAAAAACTGTCATAGAAGTTGAGTCGATAAAAACTTCGAACTTTCTCGAAATTAGTCGTTATGTTTCTCACGTAAACAGTGATATGAAGTACAAGTCTCGAGTAACTGCGTTTTCTACCATGCCTTTTCTTTCATTCTCAAAATGCAAGTATTTTAGAGCATTTATAATGTTCTATATTTAGAAGGCTATACCAATCTGTTACATTCAAAGTCTACACTTGAAAGAAAATTTTAGAGGTACAACTGTTGTCATTTATACCCCAATATTGTTCACTGTTCCACAATATTTTAAATGCTAACACTTAAAACCGTACAAAGTAACGCTCTGTATAAACTTCCCGAACCTTACATGAAATAGCCGCAACCTCGAATAAAGAAACCGCATCTTCAAATGAAAATTTAAATACATTTAAATTTAATCTCCTGTCTTACACGAAACTTGAAAATAGTAGAACGTGACCTTCGCAAGTTATGGGAAAATTGTAACAAATGTTAAGCCAAATTAAAATCTCAAATACAAAATAATGCGCCTGAATAAGCTTTGGCTCATGTTTTAGTATCTTCAAGAAGCAATGACGGGTAGTGAAGCTAACCCTGCAAGCAGCCAATCAGTACTACAGAGATCTAGCAGGGTGTTTAGTCAACGATAACTGCCGAAGGCTAGCTTTGGGACTCAAGAAATTTGCGCTTACATAGTATATTTACTAATTTTGCAAAAGTAAAAAAGAAATTAATGGCAAATAAAGTCTATAACTGGACATAATTAATATAAAATTTTACAATTGCATGTGATGTAGGCTAATCCTTATTTTAAATGAAAATAAATTTTTACATTCCACAATTTCCTCATTCTAGAATTTGTATTTGTGAGAACAATATTCAATATTGCATGTAACATTAAATTTATATTTTTTAAAAAGTTCATGATGTTTATGTTTTCACTTCGCGGATTTCAGATCTTGGCAAAATAAAAAATGCTCTTCACTTCATATAACTATTTGATGCAAGCTTTGTGCGCATTTGATCTACTGAAATAAATGTATAGGTAAATCTTAATATTTAAATCTTTTCTCTATTAAAAAGGTGCATTTACGATTAAATAACATCAAGTTCATAGTAAGCTTTTTCCTTCATTTTGAGAGCTCTCCAGATCCCGGGGGTTACCATCTCTGAACACTGGCCGTTCGACATGGGATAGAAACCTGGCGAACTGGCTGGCTGCATAGTTAGTTTCGCGATTTTCCCTATGTGTAACATTTATATGAGCCAGGTTTCCTTAAAAAGTCTTCCAGAAAGGCATACCGCCTCATAGGCAGATAGCCCTCGAGTTGCATTGTCTTAATCAATTAACATAAGCCTTCATTTCGATTTCTCGCTTCAAATAGCGCATATTAAATATAAATATTTTATATTTTATGTCATAGTCTTTAATTTCTGGGGGATTAATTCTAAAACTAGTATGTCTGTCGTAAATGCTTGGCTTCAAATCGGTTCGTATTTTAAACTGTAATCAGCTTACCAAAAATAGATTGTCATTTACTTTAATCTCATTTTAATTTATATTTTTATTTTAAGGTTTTTTAACTTTTTATTAATGAAAAAAACTTTCAATTCGATATACTGTAATTAATCTGAGATTTCCAGACGGATTTTGCAACCCAGCATGTATTTCTGACAGAGAAATAAATTTCTGGTTTAATCAGTTATGACAATATTTGCAAAACCCATTTCACTGAACAGGAGGTTTGAATATGACTTCAAAAAACGAACGTAATCTTCGTGAGTTAAGGAATGTCTTCGGGGAGAGACTTTCTAAAGGTAACGGGTTCGAATTCACGTTCCATTTGAAAAAAACCGTGGAAAGCAAATACGCAGCCGCCGGTGGTATCCATCTTTCTGTGAAGAGAAATGTCGTAAAGGAGGGCTTTCTAAGGGAAACTGGCGCGTATTTACATTACACTGATAAAAACAGCTTTGTAGTTAGTCCGTTCTCTGGTATTCGAACATTAGTCAAAAGAGTAGTGCTCAGAAGTAAAGTATTCGGTCTCTGGTGGGTACTTGGTCGAGAAAATTCGTTTCACCGATGACAAGAATGCAGTGGCAGTTCCTCGAAAAATGACATCTGACTATTAAAAAACTGATTTTTGAATTATCTGTTATGCTTATTACCCTTCCCTGAAATAATAATTGTATATACCTATTATTTGTATTAAAAAGCAAAAATTCTGTTTAATTTCAATATTGACGCTGAATTATGCATTAATATATTTGCTAGACTTTTCAACACAGAAAATATATTTCATTCATTAGATTATATTACAATATATATCCTCAAAGTTCAAATGATAAAACTATCTGCAGTCTGAAATGCTTGGTAGGGTTTTGTATTACTGTTATGCAAGCTATAGATATATTTCCTTCTCTTGATTTTCTACTAAATTTGCCTTATTTCCAGTCTTTTTATTATAAGATAATATCATAATTTATAACTGAAGTACTGAGTAGAAAAGTGGAACATATTCCATAATGATACATTTACAGAAAGGGAGCGCTGCAAAATCTTTTTCTTGCAGAAAGCCGGTGCATAATTTTAATTAGCATCTAATGTAATTTCAATCTAATTTAATCTTAATGGGTTAGATCATTTCGTGTTCGAGAAAAATAAAAAACAATTTCAGAAATTTTATCTAAAATAATATAAATAAATATAAACCATATGCTTACATTATGACATTACACTACATCTAATAAAAGATTTTTAAAATCCATTATTGATTTCTATATTAAAAAGAGTTATAAATATATGTGAGACCCGACCAAAATGTTGTTACCATTTCTAATCTTATCACTATATAGGGTGTCTTCATATTTTACGCCCAGTTTCTGAATGGGGGTATGGAACATTGATATGAACCATATTCACATAATAATGGCAACTGGAATAGTACGCTAAGGCTCCATGTCGGAGCCTGGGACAATCTTTATTTATCTAGCAATGATTTTGTTCAGTTGAGGACCTTCTAAGCTATTGTGTGCGAAACACTAGTTGCTTCTGCAATGGATTTCATGGCAAAGCTCACTGTAACCGCCGTTAATATACCGAAAGTTCGGATATATTTGAAACAGTTCGACAATCCTAAACCGTATTTTGAGTATTCCAGTAGTTGCGGTACTGTTGAATTTGCTAATAAATACTTTACCCTGCCTTATTTTTATAGTGTTCCCTTGTCTTTCTGTTGTTCAATCAGATCATATCTGAACGAGTTCCCTTCCCCACTTATTACTACCAGAGAAATATCTCTTCCCCAGAGAAATGCGTTTACGACAATAGAGCACCTCCAGAATATTACCATTAGGAACAACGGTAAGATATTTGTGAGAAATAACTGTTAGGAAAAAGTAATTGTATTCGTACCCAAATTCTTCTAAATAATAACTGAAAAAAATATTTTGGAAAGGTTGCACGGAGTTTTTGTAGAATGCTTCACTGAATCAGTAGCATCACGAGACAGTACCTATATCTACATATGATAAAGTCCTGCTGTCCCCTATTTCTTTCTTTCTGACCTGTCCTGTCTCCCGCGAGCTGTTCCATTTGAATTTTTTGAGTGCTAATGTTAACTATCTTGTACGATATCAACAACTAACAAGTATGCTCACATATGGCTATGTAGAATGTGAATTCGATAAACTCTCAAAGAAACCCTTGTAGGGAATCCGGGTGTGTTGCTATCCGTACAACATTTCGATGAATCTATGTAAGCAGTCCGGGTACCCCATCCGCTTTCACCTTTCACCTGTTACCTATGAATGGTACATACAGTCATCCTTTCTTGTGTGAATATAGTTCATACTGATGTGTTCTACCTTGTCTCAAAGTTTATACATGAAATTTGCAGTAGCTTGTCTAGATGATGTATTAGAGCTCTCAAGAGAAGAATATTGTCAAGAGTTTGCATACTGCGGCAGTGCAATGTCTGCTCTGAAAAAAAGTTTATAATGATTACGGAGTACAATTTTTATGTAATTCACCAACATCATCAATAAGGTTTTCAGTTTACTTTGTGGGGTTTTACTTATTTATTAATTCACATGTTCTATCTTAGAACCCCAAGAACACTAACAAATGAATAATCGCTTAAGTGTGTTAATAAACACGTAAGACTTAAGAAGGGTGAACTATCCTTTATTTCTCAGAATAAATACAGTCAACTCCTACTCGGAGTATACACAAATTCTCCGATCGGGCTTGAACTTAAATAATTCTGAACTAAACTAAACTAAGCTTAACTAAAGCTATTTGAATAGTATAGCCGAAGCTATCAGAATTCTAAGTAGTTGGCCCCTAAATAGTAATTAAATCTGCGAAGCCAAGCAAGGGCCTAAAGTATGGCCGAGAGTGTAGCTCAGAGAGAACGCAGCCTAAAGGCAAACGCTCGCTAGTCAGGAAAGTCAGACTCTCTCTCTACAAGTCGGTGAAGCATCGACTTAAATAGTACTCTTAATCATTTGCATTCCCTGCGATCCTGAAATTACATTCCGACAGGAAACTGCAAGCTGACATTAAAATAGATAGGAAGGAATCATAACTTAAAATAACTGTTAATATACTTAGGATAAACCTTACAACTTTGATGGAACGGGAATATGTTATTATAGTAAGAATTCATAAATATAAACGAGTATGTCATACACTGCATCTATGAATACAAAATTCGAAATCAGTTGATCTGGATTTTCTCTTGAACCCTTCATTTTTGGTTAGATAATATTTGCTTTAGGTTTAAAATTAAACATAATATATTCATGACTAAAGGACGTATGCCTGTGCCGACCAGTACTGAAGGCAGCATTCTGTCATATGAAATATTTATTCAGCACTATATGTATAGCATATAGTAGGCATTGAATTATAAATTATTGCAGAAATGTGTTTAAGTTATGCGCGAATATTTATGAGGACAGTTACGTAATTGATTCAGCGTGATTTTGAATTCATTTTGGGAATAAATTATTAGAAGCTTCAAACAGGTCATTGAGGGATATATTACACTAAATTTTTGTTTTTGTCAGTGCTTTGCCTGTATAACAAGAATTTTCATAATTTACATATCATAATTTATTTAATTTTACTTAATCTTATTTCAACCACATGGCATAAAAATATTAATATGCTTAGAAATTATGCCCCGGGGAATCTTTCTTATTCAAGTGACAATTATAGGTAATTTCTAATATCTGTTACTAAATCCTCCAAACATTCTTGACATAAGACGAATTTATAATCCACGTGCTGTCTTCTTAGCAAAAAAAAAAGTATTAGAAGCAGTTGAAAAATGATTTTGATAGAAAATGAAACACTTTATCAAATTAAATTTTTCGTATTATTATTGTTTGAAGTAAGTTGGAATTTAAATACCTACCATTTTTGCTAAAGTAACAAGCCAAAGTTGACGGTACAATATAACAGAGTTTTGTAGAGTTCACGAAACAAACATACTACCGTTATCTTCTAAGTTGAAAACAAATTAAAAACTACTAAATTGTACGCCGTTTTATTTAATTTGATTTTTCTTAGTTAATGATTTTTATTCAAATTATCTTTAAATTTTTGAAAACCTTTTAGGGACAAAAATTTCTTGGCATATTTCGCACATTCGTATTCCTGACAACAATACACACAACAGAGCTTTAAATTTCAATACAGATTTTCTAAAACTAATGTTTTAATATATCCTTGCTTAACTGTTGAATTAAAATTCGTAAAGTTAAGTCTTTACGCTGTTGAGCCATTAGGATATTTAGAAGCAGGAGAGATGAAAAATGTACAATGCCCTCGCTGGAACTCGAACCACGGACTTCTCGAATACGCGTCGAGAGTGCTGACCACTAAACTACGAAGGCATGTGAAGAATACGGAAGAAATGCCTTAAATACTCCCCCTTTTAAAGGGATTAATGGATTGGGTATTAATGGACTCAATCGTCAAATGCCGGTGATGGAGAATCATCATCCACCAATATTATTAGTTCGGGCGCAATTTGTAGAGTCATTAGGTTATTTAGATGCAGGAGAGATGTCAAATGGGCAGTGTCTTTTCTGGGAATCGAACCACGGACCTCTCGGTTACGCATTGAGCGTACTGACCCCTATACCACGAAGGCATGCGAAGAAGGTGGGAGAAGTACCTTATAGCACCATCATTTACACCAAAGTATTATAGGCAGAAAGGACGTTTTCAGGAATTACTAATGTAGTTAACTTAATTTCGCTGGTTTTTAAAAATATTCATTTTTAGATGGCTTGTAATTGTTAATAATGACTAATTTTTAAATCAGAACATTTAACCCCATATTGTTAGTTGTACCATAATTTTAAAGGATGGTGAAAAAGGCTATTTAAGTACAACAAAATTTCATGATCTGTTAAAAAATGAATCGTGTCACATGTACTTATTTTTTACATTTATTAGAAAAACGTTATTTCCTTAAATTTATAGGTACTCACTTTTCCTTCTTTTTTTAACTTTAACTTTTTACACCATCATTTACACTAAAATATTATATTCAGAATGAACTTTTTTTGACATTTCTAATGTAATTAATTTCCTCTGTTTTTTTAAAGTATTCATTTTTAGATGGCTTGTAATTATTAATAACTAATTTTAAAATCATAACATTAATCCAATATTGTTAGTTGCACCATACGTTTAAAGGATGGTGAAAAAGGTTATTTAAATACAGCAAAATTTCATGATCTGTTAAAAAATGAATCTTGACACACGTACTTAGTTTTTATATTTATTAGAAAAATAATTTCCTTAAATTTAGATGTACTCATTTTTTCTTCTTTTTTTTTACTTTTGCGCATTCTGTGGACTGAAAAATATAAAGTTAAGTATACGAGATGGGGCAGAAAATTCTAATGGATTGAAAATGAAACAATGCAGTGGGTATAAAGAATTGAATTTTTATTAATGTTGTAGTTTTGCAATTTAATGTACTCACTACTTAAAAAAGTATAAACACATACACACTAGGCTGAAAATGACATCTTTCATATTTTGTCCTTCTGAGTCAACACACATCTAGTGTCGATTAGTGAAAATTTGCATTCTATTTCGGAAAATTTTGTTTGTGTCTTGGTATGATGGCCATTTCGCATTGAATGACGGCCATCAGTTCTTTGAGGTACATCTTCGAATTTAAGTAATTCCACAGTGAGAAGTCACAAAGAGAAAAAATATGTGATCAGGATGGTCACTCGATACCTTCATGACGGAAAATTAAACATTTCAAAAGCATCCTTCCAAACACATCTATCGAATCTTAGCAGCGTGGACAGTTGCAATTGAAACCACTGTTTATGTTTGTTTCATAAATTCTGTTTATGCTTGTTTTTTGAAGCTCTATAGCATTATAGTGCATCATTCTGCATTTTCTGCCTTATCGTCTTACTTAAAGAAATACTGGCCGATCATCCGAAATGATGATAATCCACACAGCATCGAAATGAAGTTGGGCATAGCTTCGCTGATCCAATGCAACTGTGTGTGGACCCGGGTTGACGACATTTGCAAGATTTTATTTTCAGAAATTAATATCGGCTTGATTAGTTTTATAATTTAAATTAGTACTTAAAATTATTGTTGCTATTTAATGCACTTAAGCAAAATGTTTCAACATGAAAAAGTTTCATTATACGTTTGGTTTAAACCAGATTTGCAAATTCAAATCACAATTCTGCAACTGTATCGTGCAAAACTGAATCATAAATTTTAAATATAATTTTCAAAACTCAGATTTTAGAACGTTGTTAACAGCAAATTATCAATGCAACAAATTCAATTCAGAGATCAAAAGTGTATCATTTTCGTGATTTCCAAAAGATGCCTTTTTTCCAAGTATTAATAATTAGTTACCTTGCAGTTTGCATACAGTTTCTTTAAATTACCATTGAACTGTAGTTTATCATAAAATTTACATTTCATAGCTGACTCGTTTCAGCGTTTATTAGAAGCAAATTTAGTTATTAGAGTAGTTATCGTTAAATACCATCACTGTATACATTATGCAGCGGAATAAATAAATAACAAAACCAGACCTGAAAGTTCCAATACTACGGATGAAATCTGGAGTGTGAGCAAAATTTTTCTTAATGTTTTTCTAATTCATGTCTTAAACTTCATATATACATATTAACTGAACTTCAAGTATACATAGTAATGCTTGCATATTGGTAATATTTAACGTAAATTACATAAATTTATGAATATTAGGGAAAGGTATATGTACTTATAACCATTTGCGGTGTAGGTTTGTTTAAAGGTTTTCAATTTCATGTTTTATTAGTTCATCTGCGCCCATCATAATAAAACAGGCCAAGCTCACTCCTTTGAGAATTCATATTGCGTCTACCTGAGCTCATGTGTTGTACACATTTTACACATTTCTTTGTTTTATAATCTAAATATTACGAAATTTCGGTTATAAAATAATATCTAAATATGCTGAATTAAATTGTGGCAGGATTTTAAAAGGATAATTTGGAGAAAGTTTGAGATGAAAAATAACAGTAAATTTTAAGTTAAACTATTTCATGATTTTGATCTCATTCTTACATTTAATATGCTCTTGCATTAATTACAGTCTTGCATTTACTAGATCCTCACATGAATTAAACTTTTGTTTAAACCGTAATACATTGCGTAATGCATACTTTGATAGAAAAGTCTTACACAAACTTTATTATACTGCTGCATTTCCTTTCCAAAATTTAACACATATGTATGGAATCTCAGGACTACAACACTATACGTTTCTATCCTTTCAATACAAGGTGCCCACCAGTTCAGTGGCTAAGACCACTGAGTGCTGGTAATTCGACCTGGTTTTGTTTCGAACACGGAAAAGGGGTTGGTGCATGGTTAGCTTCGTGTTTTGATTCCTAATGTGTAACGTGAATAAAAACCAGTTTTCGTTAGAATGTTATTCCCAAAGGCATTCTTCCTCTTGGTCAGAGAGCCTTCTCGTCTTTGCTCTATTCAAATATCCTAAACTTAAACTAACCTTCTATACGAAGGAAAAAATGTCGCATACGAATCCTTGAAACGCAGTAATCAGGCAATAAATTCGGGATTCAATAATTTCGAATCCAGGATTTATAACGAGATTCGTGATTTAACAGCGTGAAATATGCAATTTGTTTACTAAATTTTATTCCTTTCTCTTAATAAATATAGGTGCATTTTTAAAATCAATGATCTTGAATTTGTACTTAGTTATACAATCAACATTTTGCTCTATTTTAAAACTTTTAGCACCATGTTAAAATTCCCCTTATTTTTAGTATTCTTATATGAAAAATTTCAGATTCAAGAACCTTTTGAAATTCGAATTTAAAAAAAAAAATTCAGGATCCATCCTACAATTAATGGAAGCTATTCGCAATGCTGTCTGTTAAATTGGTTTATTTATCGCAGAAGCAAGGCACTAGGACACGAACCGGAATCTGACTTACAAGTACTTCGTGTCTTTTCTGCTCTAGCCTTTTCACTTTCACTTTTCTTCGTCTAAAGAAGTTAGAGTGGGTTGGCTTTCGAAGTTCTCTCTTAACCAATAAAAGACAATTGCCTGACCAATGGCATTCTATCACTCTGGAGGAAAGTATGTTTGGTGTATGTCTGCTCTTATATTTTCTCTCTTTTAAGTGCAAACTGAGAGTTCAGTCAAAGCCCAGGTGATTGGCTGAAGTAGATTCTATAGTCCATGTTGAGAAAAAAATAAAAAAGCGGGAAAAAGTGAAATAAATGAATAAAGAAGGGGGTTCTTTCCCCACTAAAGTGTTCTCTTGGGGCCATCAGTCTGTGAGAAAAAGTGATTCAAATGGGAAACTCAATGCAATGTGGTCTTAAAACTCGGTTCGAAGGGACATTGTGAAGAATATGCTTCTATTTATTCGGTCAGCAACCAGAAGTTGGCAATATTCAAAAGAGAATTTCGACGAATGCATGTTTATCTTCCTTTGTTGCCTTCTCGACTAGGAACTACTTCAGGTGCATTAAGCTAAGCATATATTTTCATCCTTCTGATCAGTACGTAAACAAAATGAATAGAATATTATAAAACAAAGTTGAAACATTATATATTTTAGGCATGCGCTTTTCTTATTTTATTCCATTTCTTTTACGTTTTCAGCAAAGTTCCAAAAAGGATATGTACAACGATTTAGATAAAATGCGTCTTTAAACGTTTATTATTTACAGCTGAGCTAGAAAGTAGTAAATAATTTTAAGATGTCTTTAACGTGAAAATAATAGATCCTGGAATTTCGGATAGAAAATGTGTTATCTTTAAGGCTTTACGGCATTATTAATAAGCTTTGCTTCAAAGACATTGCTATCACTTACACTAATAGCGAATTATTTTAAGAGGCGTGTGATTCTAGTACATATGTAATATACGTGCTTTATAAGTATTTTTATTAGAGTAACACTGCTTATCATTTCGAAATAATTCACTTCTTATATGATGAATTAAACATCTTTCAAATTATATCAGATTAAAAATGAAACAGATATGAATTATCAAGGAATGCATTCATTGTGATTAAATCATTAAACTTTTAATTAATTTAGTTATAATTAATAAGACAAAGTGGTATTACGTTGTAGGCTTCTGCTTCTATCGAAGATTAAACCAATGTCTTTTAAATCAAACTAGACTCACAAGAAATTATTGCTCTAGTCTGAAGTAAAATGGTAAATTCTTACGAAGATTTAAATAACCTTTTTATTTGCTCTTGAATCTAGACACTATTTGTGCTACAGAATAAAATGCCGCCACTTGCGAATATTCAGTTTAACAAAAACTAAATTGCAAATTTTAACTACACAGTCAGAGACTTCAAAAAGTGATCAACGTAAGCTGGCTCAAGTAATTAACGCCGTGAATTCAATGTCGGCTAGCAAAGTGGCTAAAGCTCGCAGAACTGACGATCGTAAATGAACTGCAAGCGAGGTTGCCAGAAGCTAAGCTCTAATGCTGAAACATTCATACCCTGGTCTTAACTATGCTATGTCTAATTTGCCTTCTTGTTGAAATTAAGGAAAGATTTTATAATAGTTTTGAATCATAATAATTGTTTAATTATCATAAAACCTTATCACGTTGAATGGGATTAAACTGAAAATTCACTTTGTTCAGTCTACACTGAAGAAAAGGTTCCGAGGTCTCGTGACGTGGCAATATATTTCAAATAATATGGATCATAAGTTAAGTTTTACAGAAAACTAATGAAACGTCATGCAATTTCGAATTCCCAAACATCTGGAAAGAGCCATCTAAAGGCATTTTGGACTTCGTTAAAATTAAACTGTATTTTATATGTAATTATGAAGTTCTTAAATTCTATGTAATTGCAGCATATTTCTAGGGTAATTCAACAAAATGTCGTGCAGTTTAAAAATAAAAATAAATTCGAAACGATCCATTAAAATATTTTAAAATTTAACGGTAGTTCAATACTGAGGATCAAAGCCATTGGTTCTATGCAATAAGAAAATCACTCAGTCACATAGATGAAATTTCTTGGTTAATGTGCGTAACGTTGTCAGGACTGAGTGTTCGGTGCACATTCTTGGCGAACATCTTCGTGTAAATCTTAAGTCCTGATCTTAAACAGGGAGCTGAATGCAGCTATGTTCTGTGGCAGAATACTGTGATTAAGTGGTAGAATAACTATAAGTAAGAAGGATTTAAAATCCTCCTTTATTAAACCACAATTATTTACAGCCACTTCCCAACTCGAGAGGGATACAGAAAATAAAGACCGCCACTTGGGTCTAAACTGAACAATCAGATAATTTAAACTAAAACTAATTAGAAATTAAGTAGTCGTTGCTCACAGAGCTATGAACGCGAGGTTGGCCTCTACGCTAAAGGGTGCATAGCAAGATTTAACTAATACTAACGCACTTAGAATTACTTCAGTAAGTAATAGCATAACAGCGCTACGGCTTAGAATTTAAATTCTAGCTGATCAGGCGAACGTTGAATAGAGTAACAGTGGTCTGAGACTAAAAGCTCTCTCACACTGAGAGGTTCCTACTTCTCGCTTAAATAGAACTTGGCTCCACTTCAAATTAGCATAAAACTGAAACGCGCGCTTTTTCTAACGGGAGGTTGAAATGAGAACAGATAGAAAAAGGCAAACTAAAATAAAACTTTGTTAGTTTAACTAAAACCTTACAATGTTCATGAACTTTTATGTGGACTTTGATAATTCCTCGATGTCAAAACTGTCTGTCGTCAAAAGGCCTGTCTGGCGGAAAATAATTGTTTGCTGACAAAAAAAGCGTTTGAGCAGCCTTTACCTACTGAAACCCTTTTTATTTCTGTGGGTCTCCTAGACGAAGGAAGACAAAATCATACTAAAGGCTTAAAAACTATAGTTTTCACAGATTCATTACACATCTAAATTTGACAGGGTTCATGTAATTTTATTCATAGGGATGATAATGTTTGAAATTTCTTAGACAAATTACGAGCGCCTCTATGAATCAATGTAAGTTTTATGCCCTTCTTGTTCAAAATGTAATGTATGGTAGCAGTTAACACAGACATGTATGTAGTTTCACACAGATAGCTCTGGAAGCATGGAATTTACAGTCAAATATTTCGCATGCAACTGTGAAAGCAATATTCATGGCTCTTGGACGTCATATCAGATAACCTAGGGCTTCGTATATACATGGTAAAACATCTACTCCCACTCAGTTTACATTTATCATATGATTTCTTAATATGTAAAGGAAATGAAATTTTGTAATTGGCAAACAATGGTAATTTATGTGCGAAGAGATATTTTTTAAAGATTTATTATCTATATTGCGTAATTATTTGGATTTTCCAATGCATGGGAAGCAAAGTCAAATTAGATGAGAGTGAATTTTATCTTATAATATTTAACTAAGAAACATGTTGAAAATGTTCTGAAGTATAGAGTTAAAAGATATGCTTTATTTAGGTAAATATCTTATTGATAGAGTGCAATACTACACCTTTTATATTACATTATTTCGTATTATATTTATTTACTTTATATATTATAGTGCTTATATCGGTAATAGTTATATTGGTAATTATTATAGAATTTTATATTTTGTAAAGTGTTTCTAAAATATACTTGTCTCTTCTAAAGTAAGAATTTTGCACTGGTTAGAAACTGGCTGATTTTTGTAATTAATGAATTTTCTTAAACTCGTCTTAAGTTCAAAGTTAATATTGCATACATTTACCGTACAGTGCCTTATTATTTAACTAATTTTGTGTATGTATGTATAACCTTAATTATGCATCATTAAAAATCCATATGCAGTGGCATTCACTTAAATTATACTTAATAGATCATTAATCTCTAAACATATACACAGAAAGTACTTTGTAATACCTTTCATCTTTGAAAAAATTTTCTTTCAAGGGAGATATTTTAATGAAATTTAGATTCTGGTTTTGCTCAGGTTTAATCTTTTCCAGAGTCTTTTCAATGCAAATGATTATAGAATTTTTTATAATTTTGTCGAAATGAATATTTAATGCTTCTTGATTTTCAGTTGGAGAATTTCAAATTTGGAATCTAAACCTGAAATCCATTCCTTTCTAAAACTGAAAAGCATTGCCCTAAAACAGCATTATCTTGTCTTGAAAGCTATACCTACCAAATCACAAAGGTCCATAATGTTACTGAAGTATGATGTTTGTGGGATTTCTCAAAGTAGCTGCCGTTAATCTTCCTCAACAGTACTAAAGGTTTAATGTTTCGAGGTTTTCATGCGCCCTGTAAAAGGCATTGGAGTTGCTAGTTATCTTCACTTCCATATCCCATCTCCTGTTATGGCAGAAACAGCATATCCAGGTCAGTATGGTATTCAAAGATCGCAAGATTGCAATAGCTAGCTGGGAGGGCATAAAGGGTGTCAGTAATTAGGGGCAACTGCAGCGGGTAATTTCAAAGCGCAGCGCGCTTTAATTTTCATGGTAGTCATCTGCTTAAATGTGTGCCCTTGCACTGTTTATCTCGCATTGTTTGCCGCCCGTTCGGATGCCTAGAAATATTTAGGTAATTGTTACTTATGCTTTGCTGATATTTTATGAGAGGTTTTGATATACATGTGTAAATGAATTAAATTTGCATATTCATCTTGAACAAAATGTTATAAAATGGAGAATAGATTAATGCTATATTAATATTATTATTATATTTAATATTATTATATTATTATTTATTAGCTCATGAATTGTTTTTTAGTTTCCCATTGCTGAAACTAGAACTATAGAATTGCATATAATTAATTGTCTTCAAGTCCATGCTCTGTCCAAATGATTTAACCGCTACTGAAGCTTCTAGTTTAACTTCTTATTTTCGCTTGTAAATATAAAGCCGCTTTTTAATAATTAGAGACAAAAACCTGAAAAAATTCAAAAGTGATGCTCTATTCTTATTTTTTACGAGAGATAAAGAAGTTAATTACATGGCTGGTAATGCCAGAGTTCGAGATCATATGCGTATGCGCATTTCTTTTCCTACATACTTTGTTGCTTCTGGAAATGTTAAATTTAGTTTCTTCTTTGTTTGCTTGTTCGTTATATGGCTTTGTATAGTTCTCATTTGATCCAGTAATAACTTCTTCGTAAATTTTTGGTCCCAGACTGCGTTGACTGCCTATTTTTGTTACCTTTTTCCATAACTGTATATATTACCTTTTCCCATAACTGTATATATTACCTTTTTCCATAACTGTATATATTACCTTTTTCCATAACTGTATATATTACTCGTGCGATTTCGTGAAAATTTTATCTGTTATGTTTACTTAAATTAATCCTGAGCAAGCACTAGAAACAACCATACGAAGGCAAATAAGCACATAACAGCTTTATCAGTAATTAGTCACACATGCGGTAAATGACAAATTAGTAATGTTTCTGGCATCTAATTGAAAATTAATATCAACACTGTTTAATTAAAAATGTCTAAAACTACTTTAAATTACTAAATTTTTGTTTCAGCTCATTATTTCTTCATTAAGTAGTCTAAAATAATTTTACACATTTCTTAACATTATTGTTGCTGCAAATGTTCGCAAACCAGTAAGTTTTTGAGCTTATTTCCAGTCCTAATTCGTATTATAAAAAGTGAAAAGAATCTAAGAAAGTATTTGCATTTTGATATTTTAAGAGCCAACACTGTTAAATGTCAGAATTTTAAATTTACGTGAAATTTTATAACAGAATTTTGACTAATGTAAGGTTAATATAAAATAATGCTACGTATCACATCAGGGCTCAAGAAAAGGTTTTAATTTGATTTTGTAAACTGAAATCATTTAAATAAATAAATTAATAGATAAAAGATTGGTTATAGATACAAATAGTCTACTTCAAAAGCACAAAAATATTTGTTATTGAAGCTTTGAAAAAGAAAAGAATTTTTTAAACTCTTCAGGTTGACATATTTTCTGTCCTAAAATGTTTGTTGATCTAATTAAACATGTTAGATTTATTATTTACTTCAAGCAACACCTCATAATAATTATAATTATCTGTTGGTAAGAATTCATAGTTGAAATGCATTTCTAGGTATTTTAGTCATTCACTCCCGATAAAAGCAAATCTTAAAATATACTCGTAAATTTTAAGAGTCATCGGCCCTTTTATGTAAGGTATTATCTCCCTCCTTTCTGCATGCCTTCGTGGTGCAACTGTAGCACACTCTTCCCGTATTCGAGAAGTTCAGCAACGGCGAGGGCATTGCACATTTTTCACATCTGCTTCCAAAAAACCTAATGACTCTACAATGGCGTCCGAACTAAAAGGTGGTGGATGATGATTCTTCACCATCAGGATTTGGCGACTGGGTCCCTAATCACCAGTCGCCCTTAAAAGGGGGAGTATATAAGGTATTTACTTCCTCCTTTCTGGTGTAAGCCTTCGTGGTGTAACGGTAGCACACTCGGCGCGTATTCCAAAGGTCCAGGTTCGAGTCTCGGCGAGGCATTGCTCATTTTCTTATCTCCTGTATCAAAATATCCTAATGACTCTACAATCTTAACCTATCATTTAACCATTGTATTGTCAAAAACGTTGCTGTGGCTTTACGAGAAGAAAACTGGTATTATATCCGGAAAGGAAGAGAGCAAAACAAATATCCAAGCCTTAAGACACTAGGAAAAATTAATTTAAAAAATTAATATTTAATAAGGTTTAGTAACCTTTGGCACAAAAGAGCGCGAAATCTGATATTAACGTTTGCTGTAAATTTGGATTGAGCTTATCTGATGGATAATCAAACGATTTCCGCCCTCTAATTCCACTAACAACAGCAAATTCGTTAACATAATTCAATTAATCTCGTTAACTACAATAGCGCCCATGACTGCATATAAGAATGTATATAAATTAAGGTTCTGAGAACTTATCTCTTAACCAAGACGCACGCATATCATTGTGAACTTAGCTGAACTAGAAGTTTAATTCACTTATCAGTGCATTCATTCATGTGCTGAATCTTAATTTAATGTAATTTGTATTACTTCTAATATTATAGCGAGCAGTTCGATGTAATTTAAGTGAGAAATTCATCAGAATGATGAGAGTGATTTAACGTTCCTTCATAAAGCTGCTGACACAAGTTAGTATAAAAGTAATTGGTTAAAAGTACAATTCTACTGTAAAAACTATGTTTACTTTAGCGTTGCAGTTGTAGTGCCATTAAGAATTTCGCTTTTTTTTCGAATAAATTCAATAAGATTATCTTAATTTAGGTAATATATTTTTGTCCCTGAATTTCAAAACAGTTTTAACTAACGAAGATGAAAGTATTTTCTTGTCTATCATTCTCAGATATTCTAATGTCATTACTTTCGTTACACCAAAAACGTAAGACCATTAAACAAAAAACTTTTATACCAAAAGAAATAATAAATATTGTTTTGGTTAAAGCATTTTTTGTTTTAGAAGTTTAGAAATCGATGCCGATTTTTCATTAAATGCTTTTTTAAACTTTACCCAACAGCCTAGGACATTAGAATTCTAGTTACATTAAGTAAAAATTTAATACCTTGTTTCTGGCACCGTTTTGTTTCATTATTTCCAGAGTCATACAAATGCTGATACTCCTCCGCAGTATCTGCATGATTCTGTAACGAGTCTTGTATGTAGAATAAGAGACTTAAAAACGTCAAGATATATTCATTTTAATCTGTTAATTATAAAGCAATCGTTAACGAATATTTTAAAGAGGCAAATCCACTAAATGCATAAATTTTTGTAAACTTATTTTATTATATAAGGATATATATTTATATAAGTAAAACTTATTATTATAAGTAAAAAATGCCTTAATGATTTAAATTTTGTAACAACTAATACTGCTATATGCAATTTTGTAGGAAAGAATGGAATAAATTACAAACCCGGTCTCGTTAGTGTTATATAATATAGGATGCAATAGGAAATATTAAATTAAGTCAATAATCGCCAAACGTGATTAAAATTTTAGATTGATATGATGATGATTACACAAAATCGAACCCTCCCAGACAGCAGTGGTTAGGGGAGCTTACTGCGATATCGGAGGACCCGGGTCGAATCCCATAGAAGGTATGGATGTTTGTAAATGTGTAGTGTCTTTGCTGCATGGGGGCACTCTAAATACACGGCTAGCCAAAAGCCTTGTCGTGAGGCTGGGGCAGGGGAGGAGGGAAATAACCCTTGAACCCGTTTCTCCTGGGCTGCTATCCATCAAAATTGGGGCGCAACTGAGCAAAGACGTACTGTCACTGTCGCCTGTAACAAGTGCCTCAAGCCTCTGTGCTCAAAGCTCTATCCACCGACAGGCGCAATTTTTCTCTGTTTACCACGATGAATTCATGGACTTGCTCTGATGTTACTGTCAGCCAAGTAATATAAGTCACAACCACAACATCAATTCGGAGATTATTCAAATACCTTGTCTAGCTGTGGAGTTAAATTTAGGCGTAACTCAGAATCAATTGTGGCATTTATAAACGTTTGTATCGAGTGATATCTATTTTAATTTTTTTAACATTTTAGCTTTATATTAAACTAGGTTTTTTCCTTCATACTTTTCAAGCAGAAAGTTGGAAGATTTATAGGCTTGTGTGATACCAGTCTTCTTCTAGTAAAGCCAAAGGAACTATACAGCTGATATCACTATACAACTTCACAACTGGTATCACCCAGCTGTTTGAAAACAATGGGTTTCCACTTCCGGAAATAAAATACTTTTGTTCTCCTCATGCCGTAGTGTTCCCATTCATTAAAGCTAAAATTATTTAATTCTGAAGTTTAATCTGAAAAGTTACTGGGTAACAAATTAGGCGATTTAAAACAAGAAACACAATTCTTAAGAATACTTTTCTGATTTTTAAAATGATTAAATTAAATAAAAATGCATTAAAATTATGAGATATTTAATGAGAAATATTAAATAGTTTATGAAATGACACTATTTGAACTCATTGCAAGCATTATACACTTTTTCATTTTTACGATCATTGTTTTAGATAGCTGGCCATGCAAGCGACCAGTTTTCAAAGAACTAATATAGCGAATATAAAAAAAAAATATACGGCAACTCCACGGAGAATTCTGAAGGTAGACTGTTTTTAAATGCTTTGTGATTTTTCTGTTGAATTTTATATGGCTCAAGTGTAAAGAACGTGATATTTAATAAATAGATTTGAAAACACAGAAAGTCAGTAATAAAAAAGCTAAGAAAGTTATCTTACTTAAACATTTGTAGAGACATTAGGTTATTTGGATGCAGGAGACGTGAAAAATTGGCAATGCCTTCTCCGGGATTCTACCTACGGACCTCTCGAATACGCGCCGATTATGCTGGCCATTACGCCATGAAGGTATGCTAAGAAAGAGGGAGAAATGCCTTATAAACTGATCATTGATAGGATAAACAGGAAAAGAACTGAAAAAATAAACCAAAAAAATATATTCCAACTCCTAACACTCTATTGGGAATTCTAAACATACACTCATTTTAACAAAATTGCGATATTGTGTTCTATTTTATTTGGTGCAAGTGAGAAGAAAGCAGTGCTAATTAATAATGCTGAAAAGACAAAAAAAACTGTGTTTCTAGGTTAGGCTATCTAAATTCGGTAAAGTTATGAGGGCTAATTCTCTCTGGCATTCATATCAGATATGAGGAAAACCATGAAAACCAGCCATACGACCTGTCCGTCCACCTGGGATTGAACGCAAATTATGTCAATTTACCAGTAGTCAGTGGTCGCAAGCTCTTGGCCACAAATGGAGCCCGAAAGTTGTGTTAGCAAGAGCTAATCCAAGAGACGACGGATAAACTACGAGATCACCTACTGTAAAAAATGCCTTAACAATTTCTCTGTTGCAAGGTTAAAATCCGAATCCTTTCAGGTTATTTTTTGAAGTTTGTCAAAAGTTTTGTTAAAGTTATTATTATTATTTGGACTTTAAATATTCTGGAAAAATTTAAGTATCTCTCATAAAACTTCATTCTCATAATGTGCAAAAAAAAAAAAAAACTTTTAAAAATAACCCTTAAACTTTTCCTTTCGAATAAGGAAATTTATTTTTTAGTGTTTTAAAAGCAAAATATGTGGTTAAAAACAACTAATTAAAATAGTTATTTTCGGCAGCCGACTCGTTCTACTGGTAAATTTAGTTCTTAAAGCCAGAATTTTGTAATCACGTTATTTAGGAATTATTTACAGAGTTTATACGGTTAAGAACCAATTCGAATAGAAAACATTTCTGTTTTACTTTTTAGGTCATTTTTCAGTCTCGTTTTATACTCGTACATTTAGATGGATTTAATAAAATTATTTTAGAACTACCTAAGTATGCGTTTGTTTTAAATTTTAAATTTAATGCTTCAGCATATTTGGTAAAACATAATTACAGTTTCTGGTATACTTCTTGCAAGTAAAATTCAAAAACTAAAACTGGAACATTTTGGGAAATAAAGCCAGAAATTGCTTTCACTTGCAGGACACGAAAAAAGTAAAACGACAACAAGAATACCAAACATCCGATCAGTTTCCGATACAGTATCAGGAGGGTTACTACCCTCATTGCCTATAGCTATACCGTGCGTAAACACACACTAAAGAGTTTCAAAAACTACTGTAGCGAGTAAACGCAGGAAAATTCGCGGCGTAAATACGGGTAGAAAGTTTTTACATCGTAACCCTATTGAACCTAATAAATTCCTGGCCTACCATCTATTGATAGTTCTCGCTTCTCTCTTAAGCTAGGGAACTACTATTTTTTCCCTTCCTAGCCTCTCGTTTCCATTTACAACCATAAATTTGCAGTTTATGTTTCTTTTACGGCACTCAGGTAAAACGGGGACTATGGAGCGGGGTATAAGGCCTACTTCGATTTTTTTAGTAGTTTCTGGGAACAGGTCGTAAATTCCTTACCCTCTTTAGAGGTATTTATTGCAGTTTCGGACCTGCGCAAATCCGCGGTTTAGGAACTACAACAACATTATTCCGTGGCTTATTTTTGGCAAAGTTATCCTCGAAACTAAATACCATCATTTCCAAACTCTCTTAAATCATGTTAGATTTAAACTCATTAGCCCCTCAATAATAAAACCTGGCACTGTTAACTTCTGACCTTAGCAGATATTCTTCTTTTTTGCAGTATTTTGGTCTCCAAATACACCTGCGTGCATTTCGAAAGAATCTGTCCTTTGCCTGTACTTCAAGGGGAAAAGGGAAAGAAACATTTTTTTTTAAATTATAATATCAGCTGTCTTCCCTAGGTATTATCCCTCTGCTCTTTAATGGATCGCGTAAAATAATAACGAAAAGATGAATTCTCCCTTTTGTAACATCAAAAACAAAACAGCAGTGGCTGCTACAAGGTTTTAAAGCTGATATAAGTTTACAACAGCTGAATTTGCACTAAACTGGTAAGTAATAGAGAGGTGTGGTGATATGTTGCTTCCGTTTCTTAATATCACTAACTCATTTGTGAGAATGCGTGTTTCTCCTATTAAAGCAAAATATTTACATTTATATATTAACACATATGAAAATAATTATATCAATGCAATGTTAAATACATCTCTTGGATGTTTAAGAGAACGTTTGTTGAACGTTTAGTAAGATGTTTAAGAGACGTTTCGTTGACTTAGTTTATCGATTCCCCAAATCTGCTCTCAGATTTTAAATGTAGTAGCCTACATCCTATTAGAAAATAAAGAATGTGAGAAAAACAGGAGAAGTAGATACTCCAAAATTAGATTTATAAGTTTTATTCACTAATAAACTAATCAAAATACTAACACTAATGTCATTCAGATACTAAAACTTAATATTTACTCAAGTCCTGAATTCTAAAATAAACCTCCGAATTATTTTGTGAAAACAAAGTTTTTGCAAATTGCAACAAAGAGGTTTAACCGCAAATTTCTAAACTAAGCCTAAAAGTCGCAGTGAAACAAAAACGTAATTTTGACTGTGCTTTTGTTTCCATTAATTCAAAAGCTAAGTACATTAGTGTTAGATTCTTACAGATTCTTTAACTTACTTAAAAGGTGCATGGATTCGGCAACACATCCCGTCTCCATTATTGATATCTAATAAATAATAGTTAAATTAAACTTTTCACGCCGCAGAAAGATATGAAATTAGATATGAGTGATTCACTGAAATATATATGAACACAAAGAATTTTATCGATTTCAAAAATTATTCTTTCCCTGATTAATCTAAAGAGACTAGCTAGTTGCATCATTAAGAAACTTTGAATCAAAAATTACAGCTTCCAGAAACAGGAACTTGGTAACTTATTTTAGAAATCCTGGGTGGTCATTAAAGTAACAAGCATTCTTTCGCTCGTTTTACTTTCACCTTAGAGCCATATTCATACTAATTACAGATTAAGTTTGCCCAAATACGTGGTTTCATATTTTGTTGGTGTATTCTGTGTTACCTTTCCCTTTAAAGCGATTTTCTAAATGGTATCTCATATTCTCTGCAATGAATTATTCCTGTCTGAAGTTTGGTGGTCTATAAATTTTGGATACTAAATATAGTTATTATGTAGTTGCAGTTTACTTACCATTTTTAATTTAATACGACTTATTGAAGTACAGAGCAGAACTCTCTAGTTTTAAGGTAATTATTAGTGCATTAAATAGGCGAAGGAAGTTTAAAAGTTACAGAATTACTTTGGTATGAAATGAAAGACTATCTATTTGATGTGCTTACTTTCTTTAAAGTAGTGTTTACGAATTTGATGACAACATTCTGGGGCCTCTCAAAACGTATTTTCATTAATTTCTTCAGCTATGCAAATCTTTGAATTTAGATTACAGATAAACCTTCAAGTAATAAATTAATAACTGTGACTTCTTTGTGTACAGTTACTTGTTTATTTTAAAAATTAGTTTAATTAATGAAGACTATTAAATTCTGATTTACTTCGAAGTTATTAAGAGGAATATTTTAAGTGTTAATGAATCAGATTTGTAAGAAAAAAAGAAAAGCTTCTTAGTCACGAGATACCGTTAGGAAGTACGTCAACGTAAAATCACATTTAACTTGATGGAAATTTCCACAAGATTCTACCTTAAAATAAACTCTGAACCGAAAATACACAGCCAGCAGGCTATAACAGTGGAGACAACTTCACGGCAAAGCACTAAATTACAGCTCCATACTCGGTCGATCATTCTCAAGCTAATCTCTGAACTCAAGGCACTCTACAATATTACAGGCAGGGCATATATAGCTTTAACCTACCCTCGAGAATATTCCCAAGAAAACCGCTAAGAACGCGTTCCACAATGTTCTCGCTCCGTCTATGATATATCACCAAATGGCCAATTTCATGCCAAATCTGTCAACCCTACCTTTACCTGTGACTTTCTGAAACCCTAACCCCGCTTTGCGAAGAAGCTATCTCATCGCAGCTGGGTGTTTCGCAACAAGATTTAAAATCACGGGAACCATTAGGTTCATTTCCGGTATTGACTCTTTATACAGAAAACTATTTTATATTTACCAAAAAGTATTTAATTTTTCGCGTAGGACAGTCGGAATCAGGTCAAAATGAGACAGAAATTTTCCTATGTCCTTCCTTCTCGGAGTCTCTTTCTATTTTCTCCTCCTCCCCAAAAATGTTCCTTTCACTTTAGGGATGAGGGGAGAATAACAAATCCTACTCCAGGGATGTCCAGCTATTTCGGACAAGGTCAGGCTATTCTTGAAATTTTCCGAATGTCGATGCAACGTTACAGTGACATTGCGGGCTTTCGTTGTATTATCCTTATTTCTTGTTTAATCTTTCAGTATGAGCTTTCGTAAAGAATGTGAAAAACATTCATATATATGAAGATCACAGATTGAAATTTTTAGTATTTTCTACCAAAGGATAATCTTAAAAATACTTGAATATGCACTTTGTTCTTTAAATACTGGACATCAAATCTTTTTTTGTGGTATCCAAGGTCTAACAATCCAATGGTTAACTTTTGTAATAGGATACTTTATATATAATACTCGTAACGACAGCTTCAATCAACAGCAATTAAAATAATAGTAGTCAAAATTAAATTAGCAGTTTAGATATTACACTGCAGTTGATATTTCTTAAATATTTTATCCATTTCTTTAAATAATTTCTTTTATTATGTTTAAGTAAAACCATTTTAATAATTTTTACTCCCCAAAACATGGTGCAAAATATTACTTACAAGAATGTTCTTATTGTAATAGAACTGCGCAATAATCACTATACTCGTATCTAGTAACAATCTAGTAACTAATATACAATCCATTCACTGAAAATTAAGCTTTTATAAGAAACATATCAGAAAATTTCAAGTGTGAACATTCTGAACCTTTATCGTGCTTTTAGGATTCCTGTGTGCCCTGTAGTATTTAAAAAGAGAGAAACTGAAGCAAAATCTTATCAAAACATAAAGTTAATTAGCATATGCCTTAGAAACTGTCTACATTTTATGTAAATAGAGGAAGTTTTTTAGCCCCGCGTAGAAGCATTGCGACATTCAGCTTAACGTGGGTAGACAATATATTCGATCTAGTCCTACACTTTCAGATATGATATTTTTCTTTAACCGATCTTAAAGTATTTGTGATTCGTACTTCAAGTGGATAAATGGTTTTCCTGAAGGCTTTATTGATTTTTTATTTTATCGGATTCCCTAAATATAGTCTTATTTTTTCTGTCTAGGCACATGATTTGTACCTAACGAGAGCGTGACTGCAAGAGCTTTGAGTCACCCGTAAATTTTGTCATTTTCTTTGTCATAAGCTTTTGCGTGAATAACAAAATAAAGCAATAAGTATTAATCCATCTCGAGGGATACATTGCTCCACAAAAATTGGCAAACGCATTTTGTGGTTAATATAGAACTCCACCCTTTTTTGTTTCAAAATACGTTCTCGGGGGAATCAAAATATCTCATTATTCCGCTTTTTTTCCGACATGTTATTTTGTGTATCACAGATTTATTTATTTACGTGCTTATTTTCTGAATCTGAAGCAGAAAAAAGAAAAGTGTCGTATTATTATTCATTGTGTTTGGTCATTGTTTCATAATGATGTTTCTGTTTGTGATTCCCTGTCGTTTGCTAATTATGTCCTGTTTTCTTTATTTGTTTATTTTTACTATATATTTATCAAAAATAATTATCCTGCATGTTTTAGTGTTATAATTTAAATTAAAAGTTAACACGAAGAGCTATGACTAATGGTCTTAGCAAATATTAGAAACATTCAGCAGTAAGCTGGCAAATTTATTATTAATGTGACATATATTATTGTTAATATTTTATTTAGTTAAAAAAAGGGAGTTGCTCTTAATTAGCATTGGATTTTACGTTACGTACATAATCCAATAGTCCATCAAGCTGCAGTTAATAATAAATGTCTCATTTTAGATTCGTAAGATAATTAATGTATTGCGTTATTTGTTATGATAACAGTATAATTTAAAGATTAAAATTACATCTCATTTTTTAGGTGACTACTAAAAAAATTATCATTTACATGTTTGAATAGCATACTTTCCTAATATATTTGAGGTACGGCAATGTGGTATATTTCAAATGAGATTACAGCTTAGAATCCGGACGTATACTAATTCGACGATATATCTGCTCTGAACACCAAATATACTTACTTCACTGAAAATTATAATTATAGTAAGATAAAACTAGACTAAAGTTTAAAATTTACCAGTAAGATTACATTTTAAAATTTACAAGCAAGGTCTCCCAATCTCGTAATTCTCATCTTTTCTTTTAAAACAAATGTACGAATCTACTAATCTACAAATACTTAATAGAAAACCAGTAACACCTAATATACTACAGATAGTCTCAAATGTATTAAATAAAGTTTTCCGTCACCAATGGCAAAGTTAGTGAAGAATTTTGGCAGAATTTATCATTTCCTAAAATCATGGAAATTTCTCGCTGTCGCCAAAAATATTTGAATATATTTAATTTCCTGTTTACAACATTTTAAAAGGTTAATTTTTTATATAACATGAGCAAAAAGCTTTATGTTTTCTATTTATTTATTTTTAATCATTTAAATGTTTTATCAAAAATACTTCTCCAGTTTCTTAATAAAATGACAATATACCATTTCTTGGACGAATTATACACCGATAACCTGATTCGGGAAAAGAAAATGTTGATTCTACATATTCCAAATGAAAGCGATTAACTTAAAAATGATCACTAAATTTCTGTAAATGAATGCAAAATTTAAAAAAAAGTATTTTTTGTAATCGAAGACATTTTCTTTTCTTACGTTTCACAGTACAGTCGTTTCTTTCAATAACCTTATGTAAAAAAGTACACAGATAATTCTCAAAACAATAACGGCTTTTGATTAAAGCACACTGCTGTAACCGTTTTGTAAATATTGCTATTTTTTAAATTGCAAAAGACTCTATTTTAACTTTCAGTTAATTTGATTGTCATTGCCGTTATTTCTACTCAAGGACGTAAATTAAGGAGACGTAAGGTTATACTTTTCTGTATGTGAACTTGGCATATGCAAGGAAATAATCCAAGAAATATTCCTGGTACGCATATTCACACAATAGTAATAGTATTAGAGGCCTTTAAAAATGTTTGTTGGATAAGCGAATGGACACAAGCTAGGTATAATTAATTGTAGCTATATAATATGTAGTTCAGTCCAGTTAGTCAAAAGAGTATTATTACTTTGCAACATTTGAAAGCATCTCATGTCTGGCAAACATTTAGCTCGAATTTATCGTATTTACACTCATGCTCAAAAAATAAGCAGGAGATGCTAAAAGAAAAGGTACGAATGCAGAAAAGGGAATTAAAACATAAAAGTTTTATGAGGTAGAGGGTTCATCTCCGAATGAAAATAGGCAACCAAAATTAGCATCAAAACCTGCAGTCACATCACAACGCCTTAAAAAATGGCATGTCGGACATGTGAGTCATTTCGCAAGTAGCGACATTTCCGTTTAATCTGAGGTAGCCAAAGTGGTAAGCATGAGCCTAAGACACCATTTGAGCGATGGTATGGATTGAAAGAGGTGCATGACAATATCCACTGTTAAGAGAGCTGAATGTGCATCGTAATACCATCGATAGGCTATAGAATCTTTACCAAACGGATCCAAATCCCTGTAGAAGACGTGGGTCTGGGCGCAGGCGGATTACCACAAGGGCAGATTATCCCCTCCTGTTGCCATGTGCAAGACACCGTAGATCACTAATAGTATGTCAGCTGGCATCTCATCTCTCTGCTGCTACAGGACGGCCCATATCTCGAGAAACTCTGTCGCATCGACTACACGAAGATAGATTATACTCCCGACAACGCGTGGTTTGTGTTCGTCTGTCGCCATCGCAGGTCAGAAAGCTGTTGAATTGAGCCGGTGAACATCGCAGTTGGACACCTGATCAGTGAAGCCACGTAATTTTTATGGATGAGTCTCGAATCACCATCCAGAACAATTTCCTGATAGCAACAGTTCCAATGATATAGCAACAGGGACACACTATCGAACGCCAAACATCGTCAAAAGAAAGCAATATATAGAAAAAGGCTTACTTGTACGGGCTGGGATATCAACGAACAGTGCCACCGATTTCTGCATGATTCCT
>KK122094.1:0-91064 GCA_000611955.2 Stegodyphus mimosarum | reverse complement strand
GCTGGCTCTGTCACAGAAGTCCGACCTCGCGATGAAATTCTGCATGGGCTTGCGTGTCATTTTATTTGTATGGTTACCGATGCGATATTTATGGATGATAAGGCTCGCCCGGATAGACCTCGAATGGTGAGGAGTTATCTGGGGAGTGAAACTATTTTACATATGCCGTGGCCAGCTAGAGAATGAATCCGACAGAGTATGTGTGAACCTGTTTGGACGACGCACAGCAAGTCGCAGTTTCCCGCTCAGGCTCTGACATGCATTACTGCAGTAATGGATTGTCACAAGAAGTGATCAACGACAGTATTCCCAGCTTACCTCACCGCTGCCTAGCATATATTTCAGCAAGAGGGTATCATGCCCGCTATTAGCGTAATATTTCCATTGCACATTCTTTCGACCCATTTGGTCTTTTCCTATGTGATGGTAGTAATACATGTGTTTTTGTATATCTTTGCTTTATAGTTTGCTATACGATCTAGTAATGCCACACAAATCTCTTGGACCTATTTGACGAGTATCTATTAGACAGATTTTGTTTTATTCTCTTTTGGTTATTTTAGAGCAGATATGTACTATCAAGAGGTATGTGCCTTCAAATGATAAAAAATATGAACTAAAAATGTATGTTCTTTTATTTGTAACACTAAATTTGTAGCATGCAAAATATTATATTCTAATATTGAACATTTAATTACTTTAATACAGTTTTCTTAAACTCTGAATCATGAGTTAGCCATTCTCGTTAGGTTAACATAACTAAAAGTATAACTACTTAAAAAATATTAAATTATTTTTCAAGAAATACTGATAATTTGTATAGCTCATCATTCGAGGTTTCCAAGTTCGAACATTTAGTCCGACGTTTGAGTATTTATTATCACGAAAGTAGGTGTTATTCATTGCCAAAAGGTACCACAATATGACACATCATTCCGTAGTATGACGATTTCCAGAATTTCGTATATATTTTTCTACTTTTTCAAAGTTCAAAATTTGAACAAATTATTTATTATTTTATCTAGTTATTCCATAAACTGATTAACTTCGTGATGCTAGAAAATTTTCAAAACTACATTTAGAAAGTTTGGAAATATGCAAATATTTGTAATATATTTGTTTTACAAATTTTTAACTCACTCTCTTTAGAATATTATCTGATCAATGTTTCATCATTAATTATTTTTTAAACCATCAGATTCATAAATGTTTTCAAAAGAACCGTTCAAGGTTAGGAGACCGTTCTTCCTTATTAGTCTATACAGAAAACATTTATTTTCCTTATTAGGGTATGTAAACATATTGATAACATTTATACAGAAATATAAACCATTAGCCATAGACAGTCAATGTTCTCTATCTAAAACAATAGTAAACATTGGTTCTTTAGGCTATGCAGTTATGTTTCATTTCTCCGCAACAGTCGAATCTTAGATGTTATCTTGCACGCAGTTATTAAGGGTTACCTTTCCCCTCCCCGCAGTTATCATGATATTTATATTTGAAATATAACCCTCCGAGCGTTACGGGTTTAGCCCTGAAATTTCGAAGTTCCTCAAAATATCATGAATAAGTGGTATTTTCTTGATTTTAATAAAAAATGACTCTATCATTTTGTACTTTGATTTCTTTTCTTCCAATATTCATCCAAACCGAAATAAATTACATTAAAAGATAGCAGAAATTTTCATGTGTAATGCATATAGAAGGCAGCCTTCTATACGGAATAATCCGGCCGTAATGCTGCCGAGACTTCGGTACCAATGTCACTATCGTTGATATTACAGCGTCAGTTTCACTGTATTCTCTGAAAGCAAAGAAAGCCTTTGTCATATACTGATAATTTTTCAGAATTTAGATAATAGACAGTGGACAGTGGAAATTCTGAAAATGTGTTCTGTCGAGAGAAGAGCAAATGTGTTGCAACATGATCTCTTCAACCAAGAAAACCAGTCACCGGATTTAGAAGACAGGATACAACTGGGATATTTAAGGGTCTTAAAGGAGTTTCCTAATTTTCGCTGCTAAGGTTTACTCTTACCTTCTTGAAACCAAAACTGATGTCAACATAGTTCGGTATAACTTTACTATTTAGCCACTGTTTTCTGGCTTCTCTCTTATGCATGTTTTATGCGATGTTTCTCACTTATCTGATAGTAACATGAGATCTAGTTCAGTAGTTTTAATGTGGTCAAGAGATGAAAGTTGCTCGTGTCTTTGTCACATTATAGGTCCCCCCGGGGGTTGACTCAGGAGAATTCCTGGGAAGTACTGGCTAGGATCTGTACTTAGGCAGTCTCAACCACGGGGGCAAAATATCAGGTACTATTGTACCTTATTCTTCACAGGACTAGAACCCGGGTATTGCACCTAGGTTGGGTTCAGGCTCGGCAGGGACCGTACTGGTGCTGTCTTGTCCGCTCCCTCGGCTGTGGTGGAGCTAGCAGTAGATTTCTCGTCGCAGCTGGGTGGTCACACCTCCTACTGGCGCCTTTGTCTTCGAAAGCATGTGTTTGGAGCGCCAGTAGGTTACATTCGTTTGTGTCCCGAAGGATGGCGCCCTGAGGGCAAGGTGACTTCGTTCTTCGTACTTCTCTTCGACTTTGTGTTTCTATGTAATTCGAAAACAGTGCTCTACCATGAGCCAACTTTTAGGGCAGAGGTGGCCGCGGAGCTCTGCCCATGCAGCTGTGACCCTCGAGTGCAGCTATTATCTTCGTTTGTTTTTTCTTAGGTCGAAGGGTTGCGCTCGGGTGCAGTGTCACATTATAGGTAGCAGTACGAATTTGTCTAAGTCTATTCTAGTTTTCAGACAGGGTTTTCAGATACTGGTAGAAATGGTTGAGATCAGGAATTTAACAGTGCTGAAAGAGGTATAGTATCTCTGCACAAAATTCGCATTAAAATTCCTCCACTAAGGTATCCCTTCCATTAGGCAGACAGACTTTGCATCCTTTGCTGTAATAAAATAAATCACACCCACGCTACTGCATTAACAGTGCATCTTCAGCCCATTTTTGGTGGAGAATACTTTGGGAGACGAAGCCGTCGGACCCCACGTTTCTTCATCTTTCACAAAATTTTGGTAAGCACTCCAGCTAGACAGTATTTTAAATGCCTCCTTGAGGCAAAGACACCACATGCTTGCAAACATCCATGCCTTCTGCGGGTTCTGAATACAGATACAAGGCTTTTCAAATCGGTTTCCTTACCTATGGCTGTCAACAGAATGGCTCATTTTTTATTCCCAAGGCATTACCAGATGGAAAAACCTGGTTTCAGTTTGGATTTCAATTTTGTTAGCGAATTAGTGGCAGTTACCCAGTGGTTAAAAGCCAAACAATATTGTCAGATTCATTGAAATCTCTTTCCTATTGGCATAGTTTTCGTTCAGTTTCTCTCTGCGGAACTTCGAAACTTAGACGTGTTTCCGATAGAAAGTTCTTTCTAAACAGTTTAGTTTTCGTCTCATGTGTATTGCAGTATTTATCCCTTATGCAATATATTTCCTAGTATTACCCAATATTATTTGTTTATTATAAAGTAAGTTTACTTCAGAACTCATAATTGCTTAATAGTTAATAACTGTGACAAAATAATAATTGAACGAAGATTTCATTAATAATATTTTTACTGAAATACATTTGAGAGCTGAAAATGTTAAATGTTAAATAAAAAGGTTTTAAAATAACTAGCATTTGAAACTGCACCAGGAATTAAAATTTCCATACTCTTCAACTGGTCGGTCTCTTCAAATTCTCTCTTGGTAGTGCATGTTGCATTAAATATAAAATTATATGATTATGGACCTTTAAAACTATGGTCAGCGTTAGATATGTAACTTTGTTTCTTATTTTCCACATTTGTTTCACCGAGAGTTAATATGTTGAAGTAATTTCCTACTAAAATTTCCTATTGATTAATTTTAAGAGCATTTTATTATTCTTTATGCATCTCAGTTTGGTATAGCCATTAACCATTCCGCAATTTAATCTAAGGTTTACTTTTGTGCATAGATTAATCGGAATATGCCATTTTTTCTCGGTATAAATATAGCAGGTTTACGCAAATCATTTTTATTGATGTATTTTACATATGGTTTGCTCTGAACCGCCACAATTGTTCGGTAAATAAATAAATGGCTGTGAGTGACAAATGCTGTTTAAGCTGCAAAAATATTTCGCATTTATATTTCTTTTAGGAAATACAAAAACGAAGAGACTATTATGGTCTTATTTTTCTTGAATTGATGGGTTTGCGAGAAAGAAACTCTGAAACGGAAACGCATATACATTTCCAGATACATCTTTATTTGCCTCTGACAAATCTTTTAAAATCTTCTTACTTTCTCATTCAGATTTATAAATATATTTTTATTTGTCCATGGGTCTTCCGTTTGACTTATATATATTTTTAACTATATATTGATGCGAATTTCAATGCGGTCCTGCCCTATCCAAAATGGCACATTATGCAGTGGTTTTTTCCCTTTTTTCTTCTTTTTTAATAGTATTCGTGTTGGTTATTTATCATCGACAAGATATGGACTATGTCTTCCCCTTCTTAAATAGGGTGGCTCAGTTGAGGGAAGCGAACATTCATCAAAATGATATTGGGCTAATCAAAATGTGATGTGAAATGGTCTCTACAACATTTAGCGCAAAGAAAAGAACCTTGACCCCTTATGTTTTGTAAAATTGACTCATCGTTTATTTCCGTTTCGGTTTGCGAACTGGTATCTTCTTCACATTCATCTCAAACAAAATTCTAGACACAGATACACATAAATCAAACTTTTTTTTTATTATTACATATACGCTGTTAAGAACATTGAAAGAAATGAGAATATGCCATTTAAGCGAAATAGTTTGATGCTTTATTTCATTACATTATTTGGTTGTAATTCTTAATATCCATTTATAATTGGGGAAAACACCATATTCCGCCTTACTTGTAGTTATATGTATTTATACATACGTTTTAGGTATATTCATCTTATTTATATATTATTATCTAGGTAATGTGTAGTAGCTTGGGTAACACAATCTGCTGTAGATTTTTGTGCAGTCATCCTGTGTACATGACGAAAGATGAAACTCGCCATTTCCTCGCTGGCTGTAAAACACTGTAGCTATATCTAACCGTATTTGACTCTCATTGCTGAGCACTGGATGGCATCATTCATTCTACTCGCGAAATGTTGATGATGCCATTACCTCTGATCTTTATTATAGCGAAAACAATGTTATTCTTCCTAACGAGGCTCGTGATCTTAATTTCGTATCCAAAAGGTATTCTAATTATACTTCCAATGATTCATCGATCTAATTCTTCCCTAATCTGAGCTGCAGAGGCCATTTTCTTCGTTTAAGAGATTTCCTTGTGAACTGATCACTATGTTCATTCTACTATCCTTACTTGCTTCATATATGTTCTCCTGCTCTGTCTGCTAGCCTAGAAGAATTGTCGACAGTACCCATACATTGTAAGCATTTAGCTACTAAGGCACTGGAAAATGCAATGTACGGATCATCCGGCTTCTGTTATGGCCACACTGCAGTCTCTCCTAGATACTCGTAATATAAGCTGGGAAAAAGAGGCAGCTCTCTCTCTCTTAGGTATTGGTTTCTGCATGGTACTCTTCAAAAAGTTAACATTCAAACTTTTTTATTATTAAATATTATAATTGGTTTAATGTGTATTGCAATCTGCTTCGCATCTCGAGTGGCAAACGGTTTTAAAACATTTGAAGTAATTCATGTCAACTATTATACTTCATGTCAATTATTACATTTTGCATACTTAAATATGCTCTTCGGCGGTGTTCTTTCTCCATTTTCCCCACAGGACATTTATGCGATTTTTCTTCCTCTACAGTTGATTAAAATAATTTTAGATAAAATTAAACGTTAGTTAGAAAGCAGAAAAAAAAAGAACTTAGTAGCTGCATTTACGATTTTTTTTAAAGAACATTGGTTGCCAGAAATTTCCCCCAATTCATTACCATTAGAAGCACTGATGTTGCGGTACAAAGCTTCTCTTCTCAATTTTAGCATTTTCATGAAATCTTGACATTTACCCAATTGATTTTTTTTCTTATGGTATTGCATCAGAAACCTTGCGTATCTGTAGTTATTGACACGGACTTCATAGCAAGAATCTTTGAGCTTAAGCATGGCTTAAATTCTAAAAATGAGAATTGACGAATACAGTTCAGAAAAGTGAAAAAAGTAATTAATAATTATTTGTTAAAATAAAATAAATTTCAAAGAGATAATTTAATTATTCATTTATTTTATTAACCTAACGATAAGAAGTTAAAAAAATGTACTGCCGCTAATTTTGTTTTGGGCTCAAGTCGAAATTAGGATTGTACTGAAAACTGACATAACTCAGCTCTGGTGGGCTTCGCCTGAATATGAATCCTGGACTTAAGACCTTTGAAATTAAGTATGTCATCAAAACGTAGACATTCATGAACACATTTGTCAATCTATGCATCACATCGGATGTGAAATGTCTATACTGTCACGACCGAATAAATCTGAGCACTTCTTAATGACATCGTACGCATACATATGTCTAACAAACGTGTAGCATTAACTTACTAGCATTTTTCAATATTTATTTTAACCTTACGTTTATCAAAATCCCCTGGCAAGGGTAGCTGTATTTTCCTATTGTGAGAACGGAAGTTTCTCATATCACGCAGTTCATCATCTTGGACACTATCGTAACATTAACCGGAATCGCAGAACTACACGTGCTTATATATACCTGCCAAACAGGTTTCTCCCTCTCTTTGTGCTGGCTACGGCGCGAAGGAGTATGGAGGGCTACACCTTGCATATCTCGCACGCCTGGAATCATGTTTTGTTTTAGATGGAAAAGAAAGAGCGAAGCAGCCTGAGAATTGCACAAGTTATCCATAAATGCTTATGTTGAAAATTAATCCGTCTTAAAGCATTCATGCTAAAATTTAACCCATCTTGTAGTAACTTTTTAATCTGTTTTTCGCCTCGAGAAATTACTGCTATTGTCATCGCCTCATCTCCTCGTGGTCGTTACCTTGTGATGAATAGAAGAATGTGTAAAAAAGAATGATCTAGATGTATGAAAAGCAACATCTGCAATGTGTGTACATAACGTGGAGATATTTTCAGTATGAAAAGTGAACAATGAAATTAGATTTGGATTCTGCTTTCTAGCTTCACAAGACGACGCCGTTCTTATGTTTTTGTGTGCTATGTTATCAATTTGATATACACAGTCCAGTCACATTAATGTGACCATCTGTCAAAAGCCAGAATAACCACCTTTCGCAGAGCGGACTGCTACGAGACATGCAGGAAGAGAGTCACATAGGTCCCTGAAGGTGTTCTCTGGGATGTTGAGCCATGCCGACTCTAATGCCGTGGCCAGCTGCGCTAGATTACGCGGTTGAGGATCCATGGCGCGAACAACTCGATCGAGATGGTCCCACAGATGCTCGATTGGGTTTAAGTCAGGTGAGTTTGCTGGCCAGGGGAGGACGGTAAACTCATCCTGGTGCTCTTCGAACCACGCACGTACACTGGCAGCTGTATGGCACCTCGCATTGTCCTGCTGGAAGATGCCATCATCCTGAGGAAAAACAATGCGCATGTAGGGGTGAACATGGTCCGCAAGGACAGATGCGTACTTGTATTGATCCATTGTGCCTTCCACAATGATCAGTGAACCTAGAGAATGCCAGGAAAACATTCCCCAGACCATAATGCTCCCGCCTCCAGCTTGGACCGTTCCGGCAATGGTTGCAGGGTGGTTCCTTTCAGAGGTTTCACGCCTTATACGCCAACGTCCATCTGTCCGATGGAGCATAAAACGCGATTCATCCGAAAACGCAACCTGTCGCCACTCAGTGGACGTCCAGCTGCTGTACTGGCGTGCAAATTCTAGCCTTCGCCGTCGATGAACAGCAGTCAGCATAGGTGCACGAACCAGGCGTCTGCTTCGGAGGCCCAGACGCAGCAATGTTCGCTGAATAGTACTTTGGGAGACACTTTTGGTAGCCCCTTGGTTCATTTTGGTGGTCAGTTGCTCAACGGTAGCCCGTCTATCTGCCCGAACGCATCTCCGCAACCGTCGTTCGCCTCTGTCATCTATGGCCCGTGGTGCACCACATTTGCCACGTCGCTGATTTTGGACAGTCCCATTTTGCCATGCACGGTACACTTTTACCACGGCGGCACGCGAACAGTTCACAAACTCAGCCGTTTCGGAAATGCTTCCACCCTTGGCCCGAAAGCCAATGATCATGCCCTTTTGGAGGTCGGATAAATCGCTTCGTTTCTGCATTACGCCAACGATTGAAATGTTTTCCGAAGCCCTCACACACCCTTTATATACGCTCAACTTCACTGTGCTGCCACCTGCCTTCTGTGATTGGTTATTTAACTCTGACATGGAAAGTACGTGGTGGTCACATTAATGTGACTGGACTGTGTATTTAATCCAGATAATGCTTAACTAAATAAAATGAGATTGAGTAAAGAAATTGTTCTCTGAAGGTTTTATACTGTGTTTTTGGGTAAGTGAAGCATTCTATTATTCTTTATGTTAGAGTGACAACGCAATGTACAAAATATCGTTTTTCAGGCCAGCTATTATTGGGCACATGTAATTTGGATTGGATACTCTTAAGTATTTAGTTAAAAGGGATTTATGCCCAGCGTCACACCTATTCAAAAATTATTTGTTTTTTTATTCCTGATCTACACTTTCAATATATATAAAACTTCTTTAATTACTCTATACACAAAAATGTTTACTTATGCTAGCATAAAAGTTTTGCTTTATTTGAATTTAAATCTATAACTTAGTTCTTATAGTGAATTACATTTTATACACATCCTGCAACAGAAGAAGGAAAAGCCAATTTATTTCTCATATACCTGCCAATAAATAATATTTCGAAGGCACTTAATGGACCTACGTACCATTCATATCAAAAATAAATTTTAAATGTACATAAAGGCATGCAACTTTCTATTTTTGTCTCCTCCGCATGTATATGTTTATCTTTATAAATTTTCAGTTTAATATGATATTCCTCAAAATCTAATAATTTAAAAACTTACAAGACACACAGAGCTGCTTTTACCGTTATCCTATCCTCTGGCAAAAAAGCCAGTTTGTTCTGCGGTTTAAATATGAATTGATGTTATAAAATATGCACGAAAATACATCTTACATGTACTACCAGCGCGTATGTTCAATTTAAAAATTGAAATCACTTACCAAATACGGAGAATGATCATCTCAGCCATAAATTTTAAAGAGAGAGTGGAGTTTTTGGTAATCTCAATTTGAGATGAAACGGATAGTTAAATTTTTATTTGTGTAACTCTATCTTATTCTCTATTTAAATAACCTTCTAAAACAGTAGGATTAAAAAGATGTTTAAACAATGGAGAAACGACAGCCGTTTTCTGTCTACATTATCTTTCGTATCTGAATTGACTTATTTAATATTTTATGTTTAACATTTAAAACACGTATTTTTCATGAATAAGTATTAGTTGAAAGTTAAACCTTTCAATGCTTCATAATATTCTGAGTTAAAATACAATTAGAACCTGAAAAATAAAAATTACTGTTAGAATTTATTATTTAAATTTTTGATGATTCTTTGGTAACTAATTGAAAACAATAATGCACTAATGTGCGAAATGATGAAAGTAATATTATCATTGCTTTGCTTTTAGAATATTGGTAAAATGAAAAAAAAATATTCCAAGATGTCAAGTCGGTTTCTATTACATGCAGTTACTGTTAATGGTCAATACATCAGTCCCCTAATCCCAGTATCCCATCTTCAATTGCAGGCATATATGCTGCTGATTTTTAGTGGTCCTTCATTCCCAGATGTATCTCATTTTTGCGTAATGATGTTATGAATTGCTTTCAGTTTCAGTAATTTATAAAAATTAAATTAAACAAAATGTGGTTTGCGATTGATAAAGGTATTCCAGGCATGTAAGTGCAATTAATATAAAATAAACATGTAAATTCCAATATTAATTAAAATTCTTAAAAGCAGCACCAGTGCTCGGTTAATATATTCGCTTCGTCTGAAATTTAAATCACGTTAAACAGGCTGGCTACATGATACCTCTTTTTCTTTATATGCAGAAAGAAATCCGTGCCGTTTTCTTGCTAAAATTCATTAAAAATGCTTTCCTTCTCTTAAAATAATAAGCAAGAAATGCTTTATCATAACTGTTATCACATTCTCTTTATTTAATTAGTCTTTCAAACGAAAGCCTTAAATAATATGTCATTAAGAGCGACAGCCGTCTTGTGCCTACGTAATCTGTTGCATCTGAACTAAATTATTTGATGTTAGCATATAACATTTAAGACAAGTATCTGTCAAAAACTGAGCATCGTTTTGCTTGCTTAATAAGCAGAGCTTAAGCAAGTAAACAGACGCTTAACACTTTCTTTAGAAACTATTTATATGAAACACACAATAGGAAACACATGCTTTTATATTGGATATACGTTTATGAGAAGCATGAAAGCGTCATGCCATAAGAATTTATATTATAATTATTTTTAAAAAGCCTGACTGCTAACCTATTTTATCTTTAAATGGCACAATTAGAGCAAATATGTGGGAAAAACGTTTTTATTCCCTTTGTGCGTTAGTTGTGGCAATAAATTGTTTTCTGTTATTATTATCATATAATAAATTCGTTTATTTCAGTGATGCGCATTTCAACTAATACCGATAATCAGTTATAAACGTTATTCGTTTTTGTGTAGGTGGATTTGTGCTAATATATTAAATATAAGGGCAAAAGTTTTATTATATAAAGCATTAATAAAATAAGTCTTAACTCTGAAAGACTCTGACTATGAGGGAAGAAAGAGCCTTGGCGATCCTTGAAAGGAAGCTTCTAAGAACTACTCTTGGTACTGTTTTACAGAATAATATACGGCGTAAACTGTATAACTTTGAACTCTATAAAATTTATGAGAATATTATTAAATCCATAAAATTATGTATAATGGTAGGGTAAGGTCACTTTCTGAGAATGAATGCAAGGAGAAGTGTTCTTAAGGTTTTTAATGCAAATCCTGTTTGTTGAATATCAAGAGGAAGGCCTAAGAAAAGATGGAAGGACTGCCGAGATGAGAATTTTGCCATTTTTAAAATTAAAAACTTATATTAAAATAATAATTAATTGATGGAGGTTAATTACTGGAACGAGGGTGTCATGGTAAAGGCTTATAAAGAAGGCCAGGGCCCAGAAGGAGCTGTTGTTCCAATGCTGATAATGATGAGAGTTTGTGACAAATGCTATTAAGTTCTTTTACATCGTAATATGCGGAGCGCTATTTGTGTTAAATTTTATACTATATAAGTACCTACACCATTTTAAAACTATACGAATTAAAATTCACTCCTCAGACACTTAAATCGAAACTGCTGCTACTTCAGTTTATTTTACTGTATACACCTCAGTGATTGGCGAAATCTATTTGAACAATTGGTCTTGGTTTGAATTTTATACCAAGAACAAACTTGGATGACTGTAGCGTCTTTTAGGAATAAGTTACTTAAATTAGACAGAAACTCCTCTTCAGAGTTTGAAGGTAGGTTAAGAGGAATACTATATCTTTGGATTCTACTCACTGCAATAATCTTTTTCAAAGTGCGCTCCAACTAGGCATGTAATCGTCGAGCCTTGACATTCATTAAATAACCCAATTCAAGACTATTGCTGCATTGATTTTGAATTTTTATGTGGATTTCTGTGCTTTTAAATAAAATCACAAAACATAGCTAAGAAGAACATCTTGCGAAGTTAATGTTAGATAACTGACGCACATTCAACCATTAAAAGTCACACATATTTTTTAGATCAAAAGTTTGAAAAGTAAATATCCAGTGCCTGCATTTTTTTCATTATTTTGGGAAAAATTATTTTCACTGAATTAATATAAGCAAAATTCACTGCGTACTCATTAAAGATATGGTGCAATTATATGACGCTTCAAGCTTCGCTGGGAAACTGACCTTTTTAAGCAAAATTATCCAGAATGTTAAATGTTTGAAAACCTCTCTAAACATCCTGACGTCAGACATTTCATATCCGACATTTGATTTAATAGAAGGAGAATAAAATTAAGCACTTTCTTTTCTCTTTCAACTTCCGAGAAATATTGAAAAAAATATTCTTCGAGATAAGAAAATGAAAGAAGGGAAAAGAATTGTTTTTTCATTTGGAAGCAAAAGGGACGTAAGTCAAAATCACACGATGCAGCAAATATGAAAATAATTTTTCTTCATTTGTTTCTACAATTTTTATTGATAAAATTGAAACAAATATAGATTATTTTGATTATTTTAATATAAGTTGTAATAAAACAATTAAAGCGCCTAATATGAATTGCGATTGTCGTACTATAACAGTTGCTATTCATCACTGCCTCTGCACACCTGAGAGGTATTCTTACCTCTACAGTAAGAGCAGCATCGTTGTCTGTAAATCAATATCAATAGTCAAGCTGTGTTAGTTCTATGATACGTACAAATGCAAATAATTTAATGCGGTTTTACTCCTGTACCTATGTTAAAACATGTGCGACAGTCCTGATATCTTACTGGAAGTGAAAATGCTTAGGACAAGCACTGTAAATTGGTAAAGTGTTTCAGTGTAAAAAGACCTCATGGTAATGAAACGCATAATTATAAAAAACAACATTTTTCTGGCAACATTCAGAAACTATTTTGAACATTCTTATAAGTATAAAATAATTCCAGAATTGTTTGTCAATAGTTCCAAAATGAATTTTAGTCTACAAGACGTTGAACACAAGTCCAGAATCAGTTAAGAACGCAACATGTAGGAACTTTTGAGTTTTATCGTCGCTATCCGAGTGCATATTAGTAATAATAAATCTTGCTTTTCTATTCAAGTGATAATGCGAAGACATTATCAACATTCTTCTTTCAATTTCAGTAGCAGTGTCCCTACTATGTACTTTACCTTCATATTCCTGATCGTCTTTCAGTATTCCTTATTTCAGCTTGTCAAGTCCTGAAGGACGTAGCGACAAGTTCAAATAATCAAAATTATCCAGAATGTTTGTTTAGCAAACTGACAGGTCCCAATACTCTGACCTAGAGGACCAGCTGTTCTGTCGATGGCGAGATAGAAAACAAAATGGCGAAATGCAGAAACTGTGAGACATTTTTCATTATTTGCTATGAAAGCGTTTCCAAATTGTTTTTCAGGAAACTGAAATCAGGAAGGAGAGAAAAACTAAAAATAGTTGGTTAGACTAAAATAAGTCTTTACAAATGAACACTCCGATTCTTACACAGCTACTGTATATCTGGATGTCTGCTGGTAAGCTTAAACCGGCGCATACATTGGGTTGATTTCAATACTGTATTTGAGTTTGAGAGGAAACGACTTCTCACTCAGCTGTTTAGAAGAAAAATGAAGTACAGTTTCTACTTTTTTGCGGTTAACTTTAATGAACCATAAAATTATTCGACTTACATTGCTATTGAGCCCAGGAGGACCACACGTGCATCGATACGACGACTAGAAACACCATAGTGCTAAAATTCATTTTAATTTTTAAGACTAGAGTGGGAGGTCAATATGTAAGGTAACTAGTAAAACATTTCATAAAATTTCGGTGTTGGTAGAAAAAGAGATCGGTGACTTTCATGCGCAAATTCCAAACATTGAGATTTTCAGCTATATTACACAGAGTGACCAGAAGACTCTTCACAAGTGCAATTATGACATTGTAGTTTTTAAAGCACTTCTAGTTATTTCTCCCAAACTTCCGTTATGTGCACCACTACTATTCCTGCACAGTTTGATACGCCTGAATGCCCTAATACACATCCGTTTTAGCAGCTGCGGCTCACATGCTGGAAGGCTTCAAACACATTTGCCCGAAGAGCATCATTGCCCACGTACTGCTTCTTCCGGGTAGATGATTTGATTATCTCCCATTGGCATTGTCTTGTGTCATAAGATCCGGAGTTTGAGGCGGCGTGGAGAAGGTGCTGGTGAATACAAAACACAATACAGTCAAAAAGCTTTCTTCTTCCACGTAATCAAAATCTGACAACTTGATGGCTTCTTAGCAAACTGTTCACCTCTATCATATATTCGTTGTTGTATTTCTGTTCATGGGTCCACACACTAGTCACAAGGACCTCCTCCTGAGTGAAGTCGTTGGAATCTGTCGCTGCTCTTCATCAAGCACAGAAAGGCGACACAATTAACTGGATAACTCGCAGACATTATTCATATCCCCGAGCAGTGACGTAGAATTTATGCAGTAATCACGACATCCACGTGAGGAGCACTGTTGCCTTATTAATGATATTTGAACCTCTCAATCCCTCTTGCGCTGTGACAGGTATTTAATTCAGATGTAAAGGAACATCTGACCACACTGTATTACAAGCAGTTAATTTGAATTTATTTTTGCCATGAACTACTTAAAAGTCTAGATGAACTACGAGAGAAGATTTTAAGAAAAGCAGGTGGTCCACGGAGTATAGATTGGAAACGTTGACTACTATCATGCGAATTCAGCGTTTCTCAATCTATCATTGTTCGTGGCCGAATTTTCAATCATTATTTTCATCGCGCCCTCCCGTATACAATAAACTGTGTAGAACAACAATATATATTGAGTATTTTGATTTCTGTTTTTAAATTATTTTTAACTAACTGCCAAAACAAGTGTAAACGCCAGCCAACGTTGGCGAGAAACCACATCTGGAATTTTGCCAAGCGGGCGGCGAACAGATGAAGCGAATGAAAGCGTGAAAATTTAAATATTATATTTGAAGTGAAAGCCAAACAGGAAGATAACGTTAGAAGAATATGAAAGTACAAAAATTCTTTAATGAAAGTTAACCCTGACGGGGTAGGCTAAATTTAGAAACAGGGAATGCTTTTTTTGGAATAATAAAAGAAATAAAACAGAAGCATGACTAAAGAAATGAGAAAAATAAGTAATATGGTTTGTGAAGGCCGTTTCAAGCATGCGCAGAGCAAATGTTTTGTCATAGGAAGAAGCAAAATTTTCGATAACGCAAGTTTCAATGCTCATTCGAGTCGCTATTGAATATATCGTATGTTATATATGTTTTCATGTTAATTGCAATTCACCATATTAAATATTCACGGTAGCAGATTTATGCAGACTCATGGATAATTTTTTAAGCCTGCGTAAGCAAGCATTAGACGATATTCAAGCGTCAACAAGTACACAGACGAGCGTGGCTCCGAAAATAGAATCAAGAAAATATTCTCAAGAATACTTAAATTTGGAGATTGGACGCAGACAGCATGAAGCCTAATAAACTTAAACGACATTTGGAGTTAGTGAGTACGTCAACAAAAGTAGAGAATTCTTCGAATTAAATTAAAATAATATGAAAAGCAAAAAACATTTTTAAAGAAACTTTGTCTGTGAATAAAAGGCTTTGAGTGCATCCTACAAAGCTTCATATAAAATAGCCAGATGTAAAAACCTTCACACCGTTGGTGAAGAGCTTATTTTACCAGCAGCAATCGAGATTATAGAAACGATGTTTGGAGATAATTTTTCAAAACAATTGCAATTCATACCTCTTTCAAATGATACTGTTGCTCGTCGAATTGGTGATATAGCTGAAGATGTACAGTGTCAGCTTTTTTCGAAGTTGCGTGACAAATCGTTTTCAATATAGCTTGATGAAGCAAGAGATAGTAATAGGAATGATCATTTCATTGCCTATGTTCGATTTTGTGATAATATATCAGTAGTAGTAGAACTACTTTTCTGCAAAACTAATAGAACTGAAAACAACAGCGCTCGTATTATTTGCTATTTTAAATGTGTTTATGAACGAGGCAAACATAGAATGGAAAAATTGCGTCGGAATATGCACCGATGGTGCTCGTTCAATGTCTGGAAGATTCCAAAGTATACAAGCACTTATAAATCAAAAATCGCCTCAGTGCATCTGGACGCATTGCATGATCCGCAGAGAAACTTTGGCTTCCAATGAAATGAGTCCTGCCCTGAATATTGTGTTAACTACGGTTGTAACGTAGTAAATTATATCAAAATGAGATCCCTGAAATCAAGAAGCTTTTCCGGACTTTGTAAAGACATGTGTGCAATATATTCAGCGTTACTATTTTATTGCGAGGCTAGATGGTTATCACAGTGAGAAGTTCTTACAACGTGTTTATGTATTAAGAGAAAAAATTGCCATTTTCCTCGAAGAAGAAAACAGACCGGAAGCCGAGAATTTTCGCGATAGTTTATTTGTGATGAAATTGAGCTACTTGGTCGACATATTCCAGAAGATAAATAAGTTGAATCTTTAACTCCAAGGAGAAAGTATACATATGTTGGATACGAGTGATAAAGTTAATGTTTTTTGTAGAAAATTGAAAATTGCAGAGCAGAAATGTAAAGCCAAAAAATTCAACAATGTTTGCAAATGTAAATGATTGTACTAAAATTTGCAAGGCTGAAGAAGACATGTAAAAGTTGTTCTTGTAACTATTGAAAATCATTTAGCCATGCTGGCAAAATGTTTTAAAAAGTATTTTCTTGTTGACAACATGATAGCAAGTTACGAGTGGGTTAGGGATTCGTTTCATAAGACTCCCGAAGGACTCTCAATTGGTGGAGAAAAAATTCACAGACTTCATGACAAGTGGCAAAACCAGAGGACAATTTAGTAATAAATCACTGCTTAAATTTTGGTCAGGAGTAGATGATTATTTTTCTGCACAAAAAACAGGGGCATTTCGCATTCTATTACCGTTTTCAACATCCTACCTTTCTGAAACTGGATTTTCTGCTCTGGCTTCTTTGAAGACAAATTATAGATCTTGGCTAAATATAGAAACAGAACTGAGAGTAGCTATTTCTAATATTAAGCTTTCCTTCGAGAAACTTTGTAAGGTTTTAGTTAAACTAACCAAGTTTATTTTAATTTAAATCTTTTCTATCTCCTCTCTGCTTCAACTTCCTGTCAGAAGAAGCGCGCGTTTTTAGCTTATGCTAATTTTTGAAGTTCAGCCAAGCACTATTTAAGACAGAGGTAGAAACCTCTCGGTGTGTGAGAGCTTTGCTTCAGATCACGGTCACGCTGCTCAACGTTCGCCTGACCAGCTAGCAGTTTAAATTTATAAGCCATAGTGCTTACTACGTGATTGCATTGTAAAATAAATTAAAGTGCGGTAGTATTTAGTATACCTTGCTACGCACCCTTTTCGGTAGAGGCCAACTTCCGCGAATTGCTCTGCGAAGCAAAGTTTAATTAAGTTCTATTTTAGGTTTAGTATTTAAATTTATTTGATTGTTAAGTTCGACCAAAGTGTGGTCTTTTACTTTCTGTATCTCTCCCGAATTGGGAGGTTTGTTATTAATAGTGAATTAATAAAAGAGGATTTCAAATCCCTTCACGTGCAGTTATTCTCCAGCCCAGCAGTTACACCAGAACATAGCGTACCTTCCGCTCCCTGTTCCAGTTCAGGACTTAGAACGTAAGGATAAGAACCCTTTACAGAATTTACTATGTCTGCAAAGAGCATACACAGAGCACTAAGTCCTGATAACTTTGCTCTGCAAGACAGGTCAAAGAAAGTCACTAATAATTATTAAATTTGTTTTTAATTTGGTATGTTTTGATTTAGATGTTATTTTACTTTAATAAGTTAACTCGGCGGAAGGGGGATCAAAAACGTTATTAGAGTGGGCGCATGGGCTATCACATACCCCAATGTTTAAAATACGGTAAAACAGTTTTATTTGTTTTGTAAAGCTGTTTTCCTTTTATAATACGTGAATAAGACTTAGGTTACAAAAAATAAATTTCCAAAATAAGCTTATAGAGAGTTAAAATTAAGATAAATGAAAACAATAACAAAATAAACATTATACCTCTAAATTTTATTGCATCTCGAATACACAATGCAACTTATTTTATTTGTTTACACTTTAAACAAAATTCATTCACGTGTTCTTAGCACAGAAGGTTTTCACATTTTAAATATAAGATTCGCAGTCTTCTGTCCTTGGCTCCAGGACATTCATCATCATCACAACTTTTATACATAGTTGCATCGAATTTCGTATATTCGTTTGAATTATTCCTCGAAACTTCTGCTCTTCTTTTGCATACAGTACGTAAGTTTCTCGGTAAAATATCAATCTCTGATCGTTATTTAATATATTTTTTATTAATTGTAATGCTAAGTCCCTCAAAAACAGACATCTGCTTCTGTATCTGGTTGGTGGATTATCAGTTGAAAGTAATATAATTCGAGCATTTATTGCAGTAACATTCAGTGCAGAAAGAAAAGTTACCATTGGCCACTTCCTTGTTATTCTGGCAACTGAATTTCATCCACAATATCCACTGCTTCCTCAGTCGTATTATAAAAATACATAATTCCTGTCGTTTTCTTTTCTCCAGTAGTGTCATCTATAGCATCATCGTTATGTAATGTTAAAAGCATAAAAACAGTTTTTCCTTTTTTTTTAGGAACATAAGAAATTAATGCTTTACCTTTTTCGAAACCAAACAATATAGAAAATATTCCTGTTTTCATCTTCAGTTTCCGAAGTGTAGTCTTCTTCACTTTCAAATATTTCTGATCAGTCTCACAGCCGCTGCATTTCCAATTCATAGGTAGTCCTTTATTTTGCCATAATGGGCTTAGAAAGCTTTTAAAATGTAATTTCAAATACTTTAAAAAAGCTTGCGAGTAGAAATATTTACTGTTACACTCTAGAAATAAATCTCAATCATGATTTTCAATGACCCTCCTGAGAAAGAAATATTTTCTACTATGCCTTATTGAACTTAATCATTTAGTGTAATATTATTTATCATTTTTACAAAGTCTTTAAAATGCATTTATTGTAATATATTGAATTCGAAAAACTTAATTAAGTTATAAGGTGCAGTCATAATTTACTCTCTTATTGCCTTCCTTTTCAACCTCACGATGGTCAGTATCAATATTGGCTATCTTACCCTCTGTAAGCCAATTGCTTATGATATTCACAGCATAAAAAGTTTTACTTCTGAATCTTAAGCAGTAACTCATATCAAGAGCAAGTGATTTTATCCTCTGAAGTTTGTTACTTACTCACTAGGTGATTTCTTTTCTGGATGTTTAGGTTACCGAATCGAAAAATCATTGGGATCTTTCTCTCAAATGATCATCAGTTATTAGAATTCCATATCTTGGGGAGTCTAGATGGTCATCTACTTCTAAATTTAAGTAAAATGTTTCTTTCTAGGAATATTATTAGATATTAGAATAGATTTTAGAAATTTTATTTTCTTAGTTCGGGCAAAAAGGCCTGTTAAGAAGAATTGGATTACTTACATTTTGTTAGTATTATATTATTTCATTTAATTCTAAGTAGACTCTTCCTCTTCAAGATAGAAAAAATAAATAATTTGTCATTGATATTAAATTTTGAACCTGATTAGGAAAAATAAAAACTTTTATCTTCTTTTCAATCCGGAAGTGAAGTGCATTACTTATTAAGTAATTCTATCTATAAGTTGTTATTTAATCCAATTCATCACCGCGAATCTCTTTCTTGTGCTTGAATTTGTTCAGGAATTATTTAAATGTAAGGAATAAAATAAACGATGGTGTCTGATAAATCTATGTTTATTTTTATCATAATTTACAAAAACAATATTTAATTATTATTTAAAAAAATAATTTCTATAACATGAATCGATAAAAGTTAACTAATAAGGGCAAGCTGGAATCTTTTTTTTTTCAAAATGATCGCCAAACTACCGTTATTTATCAAAACTTGGCAAAATTATAAGCATATCGAAAGAAAACTATTAAAACTGCAACTTAAAATACGAATGTGAATTTTTAAATGAGAGTTATATGATGCATTATTCACTATACACGATATATTGTTTGCTACGTTACTGCTTTTTTCCCGTGTAACACAGCGATCTTCTCTCGCTTAAAAGAAAATCCGAGAATTGCACAAATTGGATTTCCACACGTTAGATATTATATATATATATGACACTTGACTGTTTTTCTTCCCATGTACTCAATGCCTTTTTTTAGTTTAAAAAATCAGAAGTGCACGAATTCGCATTGCGCGAATATTAGATAATATATATATAATATCGGCACAAAATCGGCTTTGCGCACGTTGAATATTATTTTATGAGATTTGTGTACACTATGTACCATTCTTCCCATGTACGCAGTAATCTGTTTTCGCTTAAACCTGTGTCAGCTAAGTGCACAATTTCAATATTGCTCCCGCCTATCTGTTTAAAATTATTATCTAACAGCGAAATAGCCAAATTTGCAGTAATCCTCATATTTCAATTTAGCCTATAAACTAAGTTAATACAAAGAGTAATTAAAAAAGTTTTTACAGCTATCGTAATGATTAATTTCTTTTTATTTTCTACTCTTAATCACATATTTCCTCATCGTTAAAGTTTCAAACCGGAGGGATTCACTAATCCGTATTCTTAAGTATATTGAGACACTAATGATGATTTATCGAAAATTCAGTACACTTTTAGAAGCAATCGATCCTGATATAAATTACATTAAAGCACTCATTCCATTCTCATCAAGGAAAGGCATGCGTGAATTATGGATTAAACAATTAGCAAAATCCTTTTTGTGTACTATTATATTATGAGTACAAAGGCTATTTTTGAAGCGGCATGTACTTGCCATCCTTCTTAATAATGCTTCAGAATTATATATCTATAAAAAAGATCCAGCTGCACGACTTGAACTACCCTTCCTCTGAAACTGACATATTATAATGATGATAATAATAAAAAAAGGAAATTGGCAGCTTGAATCTTCCTTCATTTTTAATTATGAGAGGTGTCATGCACCGGTTAATGAAGAATAGACCCTCACATTTTTTATTTATATTAAATTTCCTCTGGGTTTGGCATTTTAATTAGAGAATCTTATTATATTCACTGGCTCTTCTGACAAGTGCAAGCATTTTGCTTCTCTATCAAAATGTCAAGACTTTTCAAAAGTTCCTGGGCCTTTTTTTATCATCAGATTCTGGTTATTGTTATTTTTCTTTTACTCATTTTTGTTCTTCCGTACCTTGAGATTGCAACACCTAGTGGGGTAAAAAGAAAGATGACTGATTTGTTGGATTTTTATATCATTAAAATGCACAAAAGCGATTTATTTAAGGGTTTCTATTCGATGAGTGTAATGCAATTTTATAAATTTATTTTTTGTAATTTAATTTGCTTTCTTTTTAATTCGTATTTTCACGTCATTAATGAGTTTGTTTCAATAAATCTCTCTGCTTTATATCCCTTTTTTAATCTATTTATAATTTATATGAAGTGTTCTTCTCTATTATTTTTATGCTATTAATCACTCTATTTTAGGCTCCCTGTGATCAATAATTACCCTGTTTTTATTGGAATACGCACAGTCTACTCAGAAAATCTTTAAGCACAGAAAGTTTGCAACAGTATGCAACTGCTAAAGTACTGATTAAATTTTCTTCTTAAACGTTTCCGAGATAATTAGCAGCCGAGCTGCAAAGTGTCTGAACACTGGCAGTTTAGTTCTGGGTTCGTATCTCGGCGAACGGTCTGACTGCACGCACGTTTTTGTATTTGTGTTCCATGGGTGATACGTTTACGAGCCTGGTTCCCTCAGAAAGTCCCACATGAAGGCATCCTTGCCCTTAAGAAGACAGTTCTTGAGTGTTTTGTCATAATCAAATAAACCAAACCAAACTCGAACTTTTCCAAAGAGAATAAGTTCGCTTACTATCATGATTAATCGGGTATGTTAATAGTAATATTTAATCGTGCTTATTAACTAACTTATTTGTTCAGACTCATACTTATTCCCTCCTGCATTCAGATTTAGCCCACTTATAGTTTATTCCATAAATTTTCCTGCAATATCTTATCTCTGTACTCTGCTAAGTGTTTCAGTTTCTTAGTCCTCCATTGCGCTCAAAAAAGACATTTATTACATTACAACCCAAATTCTTAATATAATCTATGTTCTTGCAATTGTAAATGACATCTTTAAAGAAACTTTTAATGCGGACTAGAACACCATCTATAATGCAATATTCTGTAAACTGCTGCTGTTCACTAACAAACTCCAGCTGCTTCTCGACTACAGGTTATTCTAGCTATCCATTTAGAAACTAAGTACAGCTGTCTTTCCAAAACTTTGTACGGATTTAAAATTCATTCCATTCATAAACTGTATTTATGTGGAAGTCAGTTACACCAAAATAGGAACTTTCTGTTTTGACAGCTGGCAAAAGAAGAGCTCTTAAGATTTCCATACTATATGACTCAACAATCATTGACTCTTTCATCTTCGCTATTATTTGTTTTTTAGTTACATATTGCTTTAGGTCTTTTGTCGTGTTAGCTTTATTGTTAAGCATAATGTTCTTCGCACTCGACGCCACACACAGTTCAACAGGAAAATCACTACACATTTAAAAGCTGCATAGCAGCGTACGTTTAGAATTTCAGATGCAGTGTTAAGGGCATACATTTTCCTATTATTTTTTGTATTTTTTTCAGTTTATCAAATCAATGCTCAGTTTTCTTGCTCTTCTAAGATGGCTTACAAAACTGTCTTTGTCATTTTATTTTTAACGTTTTGTTTATTAATTTTATTAATGAAATATCATGTTCATCGCACTTTTTCGAACAATTCAAAGATGCATGGATTCATGGTTATCTTGCAGTTATTTAGATGTTTTTATGTTCTTAAACAATTGATTAAGATTCCTGTATTTTGAAATGAAAAAGATATAAATGGGAAAGGAAAGGAATTTAGTGGGGAAGAAGAACAGAAAAGAACAGAATTTCAAATATAAAGAAAAATTTTAAATTACATTTTGTTAGATCAGATAAATAAATTCAAAGCTTCATGCAAGAAATAAAATCAATTTTTTTATCTTGTTGACTTGATAGCTTATATGAGCATCAGTTACCTCGGCAAAATTCTAAAAAGTGTTCTTTCTAGTGCCGTAAACTGAAATTCTTTCAATATGTTAAGATTTTTATGATTAATTCGGTTTAGTGATATAATTATAGTTCACATCTGCATAATTCTAAAATAAGTAATTATATTATCTTACATTCAGTCTCTAAACCTTAAAGCTGAAAATCATGATATAAAAATATTTTGAATATTCATGCATTTGTGAAATATTTATTCAAAGCGTAGTTATTTTAAGTACACCCTAAGTAGCAGATTTTATATCAGAAACGGCAGACTACGTAATAAAATATTTTGTGTTTATTTTTAGAGCAACTAAAGGCAGAAAATGCGCTTTTAGTAATTTTATTAGCGTATGTAAATATCCCTTCTCCTATACCTTGAGAAAGATGATTTCTATGTACGAAATTTCAGGTAAAATTACTTCCAAAAAAGTATAACATTTTTCCTTTGCTTGAAATATTAAAAGTGTTTGTTATTTTCGTATTAAAAAGTCCATGTATTTGGATTAACACGTATTTCAAGTATCTAATAATACCTTACGGAACTTAGTTAATTACGAGATCCTGGTGTACCAGAATTTCCTGTATGGATATAATTGATAATAAATTATATTTTGCGGCTCCTTTTTCATTGCTTCTTTCTTTTTCTTCGTGAAACTTTGATTCGCGTAATGTATGACATTTAAGGTGTCTTCAGTGTACACACATGTACCATGACGGCAAAAAGTAGATATTATGTATATTATTTTATGATTTTATATTATTAATCTTTAAAAACTTATTAATATGTATCGAAAATTACAGTTACTGATTTGTCAGATGTAATCCTCAATTTTTAGAATTAACAAGAGTTTCACTTTTGTTTATCAAAAAATGTAACACAGGGAAAGAAAAATAAGAACTTTTGGCCTATACACTATGATATCTGTAGAATTGACGGATAAATAATTTTAATTTTCAACTATGTATTTTAAACGTTAATGCGTTTTGAACACACCTGTAAATCCGTAGCTATTCATATCTACGATACATTAATTTATAATAACGGAAAAATACTTTAATTCATTGTGGTGATGTGGTATGTTGACGTGTTTTATCTTACAAAGGGAAAAGATTTTTGAATTATCCGTTTCCCGCCAAATCAATATAAACAGTAAGATAAAGCATCCATTATAACTTAGATTGAACTGTTAAAATGAGCATGAATGTCGAAAACAAATCGTACATTACCGGAAAACTGTTACTGGGTAATTTTGTTAAACATGAGGAGAACCACATAAACGAACCATATACCCAACCAGTTTATCTGCAGGTGAACTCGGATCGAACTAACAGCATTCAGTGGTGTTTAACTCCTCTGCCACTAGTGGGCCACAGCAACCACTTCTATTTATTACCATTCAGAGTATTTTAATGCTGTGCATTGCGCATACGTTTTTCATGCCTTGAAGAAAAGAGGTTTGATTGAATCTTCCTCAATATGCATAATGTTCATTTTAGAAGTTGCTGTAGTACAGCGTTTGAAACAATTTTATGCTATTACGATACGCAATGCTAGAATATCATTTAACATCTACCTACCTCCCAAGCTTACCAATAAACAAAACATAAGACTTTTAATTTAACTTTCACGTGACCGTGTGTGTCTCCACATTTCCGGAAGGGTATCATTCGACGTGTCATAAAATGTTTAATTTACATTTCAAATTATTACTCAATAAACAGAGCGATTTAAAATAAAAAAATGGAATTCCCAGTAATTATTTCAATTTTAATGCTCTTTCTGTCAAATTAATTTAATTCAAAAGATGAACGTATTTGGTAGTTTTTGAGATCTTGAGTCTTGTGATTAAAGATGATCCTCTTGGCATACTGTAGGTGCCTTGTACGCAGTCGTTTAATTTTTAAGTATTTCTAATATTTATTTTAGTTGCAATCATAAATGGGAACCAAAGTCCTGCAAACCGTGCTAGACAAGATGGAGAGTAATAGCTACGTCTTTAAATACTCAGGGAGTACTGAAGCAGGTTTAAAATAATCTTTTTATTTTAGTCTTAAGCTGAAAATAAAAACATAGCTCGTGCTATAGACAAAAACACGATTTGTACTTATTTAACTTAAAAATAACAGATAATTAGCTTCAAACTTTAATAGTCTAAGACTGCATATACAACAGAATAAGCTGGCTCAAGATGTATTTCAGCCGCGCGTAATTTAACTAATCGGCTAGCGAGAATGCCAAGGCCAGAAGATTACTCCAAGACAAGCTGGATATGAATACTAACAGCAAAAAGAGACTTCCAGAAGCTCTATTTAGTTCTTTCTCTCTAAGTTCAGAAACTTCAGCTTAAATTTCCTCAACGCCAATTTATATTCTGCTGAGGAATACGGAAATGTGAAATTATAGTAACGACCAAAAATATAATAAGAGTTTGAGCCCAAAAAGCGGCCGAGCGGTAAAGGTGCTCAACACTGGTAGTTCGGTCCGAAGTTCGAATCTCGGAGAACGGGTTACTTCCATGTGTGGTTTCGTGGTTTTCCCCATGTGTAAACGCGTATATGAGCCAGTTTCTCTTACAAAGCCCTTCACGAAGGCATCCCTTTCCTTAGGCAAATAGCTCTCGAATAATTTGTCTTAATTAAATAACAAACCATAATAACTGGTTAGTTAACATAAGATACTTTACAGATTAATATAGTAGTATATAATTATTAGCAGATTCAGATATGAAATCGAAATCTCTAAGCAAGTTATTTTTCTTAAAGTGGTGTGTAGTTGTTTCTAATAATATTCTAGTATTTTAGAAACAGTACCTCGGAGCTTTGTGTTAATACTTACCTAGCCTGGCAACGGAATTCTGCGAGACGAAATAAGTCAAAAAATCCTTTCCATAAATGCAAAGAACTAAGAACAGTCTTATTAAACAACAAATTCTCTCCACTTCTTACAAAATAATAATAATTGAGTAATAAAATTTGTTCCAATTTCCTGAAATGCACTGCACAGCACCAGTGCATTACACAGAAACGCACTAAAATGTGCTAGTAAATTCCAGCCAATCGGCTAGCAGCATAGATGTTTTCGTGGTTTCCTGTCTGTATTATGTGCATACGTTTCAGGTTTCCTTCAATAATCCTCCATGAAGGCATTTCGTGCTTCACATGGATAGCCGTGGTGTACTTTACTGTAATCTAATTAATCCTTACAACTTTTACTTTTGTTGCTTTGGAGTTTCATTAGTGGCCGAGTGGTTAAGACTGCTGAATACTGGTAGTTTAATTTGAATTTGCTTCGATCCCAGGCAAATGGGCTAGCTGTATTGCTGCTTTTTATTGTTCTCCATGTGTTTCTTGAATACAAGCCAGTTCTTTCAGAACATTCTCCACAAAGGCATCACATCGAATGGTATTGGTTGCTCAGTTTGTAAAATCGCGTTGTCACTAATTTAAATCAAAACGGGCAGAAAACAGAAGGAGCCTAGTGTTATGAATTGTGATGCTTTATTACAAATTGATATGAATTATTAAGAATTATTATGAGAAACAAAATGACTTTAGTGTTAAGCATACGGTGCGAATTCACAGAGTGCTGCAATTCGAAAAAAAAAATGTCTTTTAAATTTAATCAGTCTGCTATTGATTAAAAATCAGAGCCCGTTAACAGAACTTTACTTAGTTCTTAATCGTTTAAAGCTTTATTTCTCATTTTAATGATATAATTAACTCATATAAAATAAAACATAATTTTGTAAAACTGTAAAAAACGTGTAGCCTTTATAAATATTTGCAGCATTTTCTGTTGTTAATAAAAGATTTATAGATGTTCTTTTTTTAATATTTCCACGATGTTTTACATTCGTTACTTTTAAGACTTTTCTTTAAAACTTTTACTGATAAACTCTTTTTTGATGTGTTAGACTGCAATGTGACGCTTTAGAATCGCAGTTTGTTTTTTCTCATGTGAATAGATTCAGTAATTTCATTTCCTTCGAGATTGTTTTATTTTTGAAATTTCAGAAGTTTCTGTGCCAAAGGCAGAAATTCGCTGTGAACATGTCTAAAGTATACAAAAATTCCTTTTCTTTTAAGTCAGAGACAGGCAATATAAGTGATGTAAGTCGAAGGAATGAAACTTATGGTATTATTGTATTTCAGCTTCTTTCAACGTAAAGAAAAGGAGATTAGAGGCATTCTAGGGAATATATTGACGAATTTGTTAAAGTGAAGGATATTTAGAGGATTGTCAATCATATATTTCCCCCTTTAAAATTAATAAAAAGACAATTTTATCGCTTCGAAATCTTCAGTGTAAAAAGGTTAAAAAACAATTCTTCAGTGAAAAACAAAACGCTTTCAAACGATAGAATTCCGAATTTTAAAAGGTTACAAAAAATTTAGATCTATTCCCTAAAGGGAAAAAAGTTACACGTTCCCCACCATACATATTCATTGAATTTTTCTGGTACCATCTGGTTTTGAATTTTTGTTTCGGGTGCTCTCTTTAAACACAGAATCCATAAACGTTTTTTCTATAAATAGAAATGTTAGAATATGTAACTGCAGACACGTCATCTGTCTCCGATTCTTTTTTTTTTCTCCGCCTTTCTGCATTTTCCTTTTTACCTTGGCGAAACAAAGAGTCACATTTTGAGAACTGACGTCACAAAAACACCTGCGGGTGCCGATAGATGGCGCTAGATATATTTTTCAACTGTCATTCCTTTCCGCCGGAGGCAGCTTTAGAGATAACAAAACGAAAATCCACTTGACATTTTTTTAAACGATCTTAGAACGATTAGAACTTGTACACATATTCCATTTGGATCATTCTTCTATAAGTTTTGGCTTAAATTTCAAATACTCTTAAACAACTCTTAGTCACTTACTTGTCTTTAGTAACTCTTATGTTAATTAGTTTCAATTTCAGAGGTAAATACTTCTAAGATTTCTAAACCTGAATCGTTGCATGAAATTTAACTTTTTTCATGTAAATAATTCGTCAAAGAGCCACAGTTGTTTAAAATCCATTTATAAGTTACTTCTAATTCATAACGCAAATCATAGTAAACATTTAATTTATTATTTTCATGAAATTGACAAAGAGGTTGAGATATTTCAAAATTCTAATCCATATAATGAATGCCTCCTTATATTGTAATAAATCTTTATTCAAAAGTGAAATATGGCATTTGCTGTTTCTTTCATTTGCTCAAATTACTCTTCAAATCACTCTCAAATTCAAATTAATCTACATTCTTCGTTAAAAGCATCAGTTTATGTTTTTAAGAGTTCATTAACTTTTTTCTCTTACATTGAACAGCATTTGGAATGACCAAGCATATAGTGGAAAATAATGCAAATTTCACACTATATAATGTTTTGCAGTCAAGTTATGAAAGAAACAAAACTAGAACATTAAGTCCACTTTAACATTTTATCATCTTTTTACGAGGATCAACTAATTCTAGTGAAAAGTAATTTTATTCAGTAATTATTTATTTTTCTAAAACTCACCAGTATCCGAAAATTTTTAGAAGAGAATTGAACGTAAATGTATAAATAAATTTGTTATTTCATATTTTTTTGACTATTATTAATTATCATCTTTGTTTCGTTTTTTAACTGGACTTAAATTTCTCATACCTTTCCAATACGAATTATAACATTTAGATTAATATGCGGCGAACTCTAATTATAGATTGTTTTGAGGATTTTAAAATTGAAAATTCATTAAAATGCAATAAAATACAAAATATTTCTCTGGATTTTACGCATTGACTTTTATATCCAATAAAAATATACATCTAGTAGGAAACAAATACCGTTAACAATATAATAGTAAGAAAATATATGCGGAGTTCCTTAATTTATTCCTTAATTTACTATGTTGAACGAATTTCCTGCATCGTATACTAGTGTGCTTGAGATAATTTATTTAATATAGTATTCTTCATTTACCACAGTAGATTATTTTTGTTGTGAACGTAAGGAAATATAGGTATAGCAATAATTCGCAGGATTTTAGAATATAAATGGGCAAAGGAGGTGTTTAAGCACCAATGCGTCATTTTTAACCCACAGGATCGGTAGCCCAGAAGGACTATTAGTCTCATAACGGCATTTTGTTGAGTTTTACTATAAACGGCGAATCACTTTTTAAATTGTTGCCATCAATATCATCGACATATATTACATTTAAAGGAATTAAGGAATGAGGAATCTGCCTGAGTATATGTATGTTTCTCGCATTGTTAAAAAACGGCGGTACCAAAAGTCATCAAATTTAGAATAGTGTAATCCTCCACCCGAACATGGGCATCCGGAAGCCGGAATTTTGAATTTTTGACTGTTTGAATTTCGAATTTTAATTTAGTTTTATTACCTATTTCAGATTTTGTGAAACTTTAACGAATTGTTTATTAACAAACTCGACGATTTCAAAGCGAACAATGGCAAAAGTACGAAAAAAACATTTCATCTCCAGTGTGCGGAACTTTCTATCGGAAATTCTAGAGATATTCATTTTTTAAATATTTTATGATATTGCTGTTGAATTGAATTTTGTGTGGTTAAGTGCAAAAAACATTATATTTAATAAATTACGGTGGCACACAAAACGTTGAAAAGGTCCCTTTGGTCGAAATACAAAATAGGAAGGCTTTCAAATTTTTTTTCTTAACTATTATTACATTAGATATCTCACTGAGTTTCTCTTATTTAATTCTTGCCAGACTTTGATATGTTCCACTACACGCTTTCGGTTACGCACTTAAAACATTTGAAATATAATTCCTTAACTTTTATAGTAACTGAAGCTGAGATTTCAAATCTTAGACCTTTTAATACCAGTCATTATAACTAATGATTTTCAACAGCCTTTTCCTTAACTATAATTTAGTCGAGTAAAATGTATTTACGTTCACAACAAGCGCCCCAGCTATTATTACTGAAGACTCTCAGCAATCCCTTATTTAACTACTGCGCAATCAAGTAAAATACCTTATAAAGTTACAGCAAGCATAGTTGATACTTTTTATTTATAAGCAGTTCTTGATATTAATAGATAAATTTGCATGTTTGATTTTCTGAATGAAATTAAATGAAGTCACATCCTCTATTTCACTACATAGCGTTCTCCATAATTTAACAGACATCATAAGTTTGAGCTTCATATCAAATTGAGCAAACCAATATGAAACAAATATGAAATCAGATGTCTGAATTGCGATATGTATCAAAGTTTCGAAGTTAGTTATAAAAAGTTACTTTAGGTCCTTTAATAACGCCAACATTTTGCATTATTATTTTCTTTTTGTAATGTCTTTGAATGGAAAATTGGCTTTCAATGATAGGAGCATTTGAGTAAAATATTCGTATTATGAAATTTTATTGTCATTCAATGGACACTTTTGAGTGGGTTACAAGAACTGAAATAAATACGAAATAAAATAAATAACTTCTATTTGAATCGGATTCAGAATGGGAAACTGAACGTTTTAAAGATTCAGCATGAAAGAGATTTTGAAGAATTATCGTGAAACAATCTTCCCATTCCTGGTATTCTGATGTTCAATAACTGTTAATTTTTGTTATTTCTAATTATTTAAACCTGACTGGGAAAATGTGGTGAATGGTGTTAATACGGTATTCGTTTGGTTTTGAACTTCTCATTAAAGGAAAAATGCTTGATCTCATTCTCTTTTTCCAAAACTCGATCTTCTAATATGACTCACAGAAGAGCCTCGTTCGTCAGTTGAGAATTTTTCCCGGGTTTGTCTTTTATCGTTTCAGCCCCCAATGATTTTCTACATAATAACGCAGTTTTCTTTATTTATCATTCCTAGAATCCTTTTACTGCATTAATTATTTGTGAATCTCATTCATAGTTCAGCATTTTTCGCATTGATGGTTTGGGAAGAAAATTTGAAGCAAATTTTCGCTATTTTCGTCATCTTTTCTTTGGATTATAAATTTAGTAACAGAATATTGTAGTAACAGTAAGTAAAATAATTTCGCCTGTAATATTATCAGCACTTTTAAGGGCTATTTCGTTGCAAGCTGCATAAGTTTGTAAGGTATATTTTAATTTTATAACAGTTATTTTAATTTAGTGAACCTATCTTATCTTGCCTCGTTTTAATTTACAATTCCCTACCAGAATGAATTTTTAGAATTGATTTGAATGCCAATGAGGAAGAGATAGTATTAAAGGAAAGTTCAACTGACTTCGAGAGAGAGAGTTAGGAATCCCGAGCAACGCGCATTTGGACTACGTCTGTCTTAGCTGTTGTTATGCTTTACCGTATTATTACGTGTCTTTTGATTGTTCGCCAATTAGTTTGATTACAGGTCAACTTCATTAGAAATGTTTTAGCTTCGGCTAAGTCTCTTAGTCATTTGTTAGTTCTTGTTTTTTGCTTTTAAGCCTAAGTGGAGGCTTTGCTATAAGCCCGAAGAAAGAGGCCGAGTGTTCATCTTATTTTGAGTAAATAAAGGGTAATCAACCTTTCTTGAGTTTACTCTTTCTGTTCTTTGAACTAAGCGATAACTTGTTTAACAGTTCACTAGATTCCTCTACACTTCATTTAGCAGGATAAAGGTGAGGAACTCTACAAGTTTGCTTCTGTTAAGTTTCAGAGGTTCCAGGGTTAGATTGCGGTTTAGGGCCACATACGCCTCAACTTGGGCGGTAACTAAAACAGTAGAATCAAACTTAAGAATTCAAGATGTTCACAAATAGTAGAATTACACTACAGGGCTCATATAATCCTGTAGTCTAGTGGCAGCAAGATGATAGCGCTTAAGCCACGTCAAACCAACTGTAACTGCTAAACAAAATTTTGCGTATAAGCACGCACTGCAATTTCCCGGAATCTCTCATTCTCTACTGGAACGCGATATTTAACTTATTTTCCCACTGGTAGAATTTGCATTTCTTACCCACTCTAACAAATTTAAATATTCTGGCACTGACAATTAGGGGAAAGAAGACTTATAGGAAAGTAACTTAAAATTAAATGTAACTGGTTATTTAAAATAAATATAAATCCCTACAAGCTTTTCAAAAGGTCAAAGCTTTTTTTCTGAACTTGAAATGGAAATAATGTGGACCACGAATCCTTCTCTGAACTTTATTTATAATTCGTCCCTGAAACCAAGGTCAACTTATAACACTTTTAAAAACAGGATATCCATGGTAAAAGTAATAAATCTTATGTATTTACACTTTGTAATAATTTCCAACTTTTATCGCTTGACGGCATACTGATAATATTTCTAGAAACATTTACATGGACAGAAGTAAAGTGGAATTCTTTCAACCTTTATTTGATATTTCAAACTACTTAAACCCAGTTTATGTAACCTCAATTTATTTTATTATATTATTTTTCTTCGTTCTATTTCTTCATTAAAGCCATCTAATAATCTAAAAGAAAATATTAATAGCCATTTCTAAAGGCAAACTAACGTATTTGTATGATAGGTTTGACTGTGCTGGTCTTTGGCTTTTGTAGATTTCTCTTTGCCAGTGTAATATGTTTAACTGATATACTGATATTCCCAATATATATATATACATGTGTGTGTGTGTGTGTGTGTGTGTTTGCATATAGGTATGCGTGCAAGATATAAAATATAAAAGGCAATTACTAACTTAATATGGCAAAAGCTCTTTGAATTGTGTTTTAATTTAGATGCATCTCCTTCAACGAATCTACACTGCATCACTTATGTCATTAATATCTTCTGCAATGATTTGCAGTGCGAGAGCTCTTTCTCAATTTTTTTTCAGAATTCAAACAAAGGATTTTGACACTATGTATACTTTAGCTGCGGAATACGCAGTATCTTCTGTTCCCTGCTTTCTCTTAGTAAGCACGCACTTAATGACTTTGCTGCTTTCATATATTGTTCAAACATGTGAGTCACATATACAAAATTGTCGGGTGATATAGCATCCACAGTGTCATTCCAACCAAGATTATATCTCCTAAGTAATTCATTGTGCGTTTCTGAAGATATGTATCAAGATATCTAGGAATAATTTATGTGTTTCACTCCGCACGATTATCTGCAAATCCATCATTATTCTAGTCAATAGTTTCGGGCCAAAGTCTAACGTTATTTGCATGCAGAGTTTCTTAGCCGGTCTTTGTTTTCACAACCAGACGAATACTTTTAAATATAAAATGTTTTAAATGATACAAAGGTTCATTTTTATGTATTTTTTAATTTAAAAAACAGTAATTTATACGAAATCTAACTTTTTTGCATATTCTTCCTATCGCTGTACTTAGGAAAATTTTGCATTTGTCATAAAAATAAAGCACATGTTTCCTTCTGTATGACAGAAGTTAAGGTATTTGATATTAAAATAGGGAATCATATTCAAGGTCCAATATTCCCACAAATGCACAAACTCAAGACGAAATGTTCACAGTTGCACATAACTAAAACTAAAATATTGCATAGAAAAAGATTCCTGATGTTATGAGGTTACGTGAGGAGAATTTCTACGCAAATTAATGTTAAAATATTGATAAAAAAATTTTCCCGAAAGTAAAACTCGTATTCACAAAATGTTCATATCCGTATTCAAGAACGCATTGGCAGGCTCTAACATTGGAAAGTAGCCAAAGCTTTATAGTATCTATATCCACTAAAAATGAAAAAAACCTGTACGTTGATGATTTTCCCTCTGATTACTAGATTTTTTATGCCAAAATAACAAAACATCATGAGAATTATTAATAGGGTATTTTCAAATTGTAAAAAAAAATTATAAATTATTCATGTGAAAATATTTGCAGCATACCAAATGTAACAGGTATACAAAAATACTTTTTGATAAAAAAATGAAAAAACATGAATTTTCGAAGCGTTTAAAACAGTTTTTCTGCCAACGACTGTTGGGAAAAGAAAGGCCAGGTTAGGACTGTTGTAAGCACGGTGTATAGTATAGAACTCACTTTGTACATTAACGTTTTACAATCACTACTTTCAGGAATTTTGAATGCTTCTTCTTTGTTCCTATTACTGGTTATAAGAATTTTTATAAATATTTGGAAGAAACTTATTAAGCCCATAAAAGTTACCCTTTGATAAAAAATAACTGCTTTTAAACAAATTTTCTTAAATGGAAATTCAACGAATATTTTCATTAGCTATGTTCCGAAAATTATACACAGCATAATTTCTTTTGGTTTAGTTTAAAATCACGCTAAAACAGATATTAAGCTTCCTTGTAAGCTTGTAAGCTTGTGATAAATCTCACATTTCATGAAGAAATTATTGGTTTGAAATAAAAATAATGCCCATTTATTTTCTGTCAAAAGTGATTATGACACTGAAAACCTCTCTTAGCACTTCACGTTCCTGTAACTGATCAATATAGCTATACAGGTTTCTTACAGAAAATAAAAATATAGTGACTCTAGATCATATAAGAATGTGATACAGCACCTCCCCCGAAGGGATAGGGTTAGTGTCTCTGATAACGGTTCTGAAGGGCCAGGATTCGAATCCTGGAGAAGGCATGGATGTTGTAAATGTACAGTGTCTTTGCAACATACGATCACTTATAAGGGACATAACATATTTCCGACATAAGGGACTTCCGGCACGCGAGAGTCGAAAGCCCTGTCGTGTGGTTTTTTGGTAAGAGAAGAGGGATGGGAGGCTCCCGGACAGCCATCAGGATGCTTTTCCTAAAACTGGATGGAAATCAGCAAAATTATACTGTTACCTATATGGTACCCAAGGCTCTTGCCAATGGCAATCTTCTATTCCTTGCTACTATAAAATTCGTGGGCTTGTTCTGATGAGGTCAGACTAGTGAGATCAGTCGCAACGACAACAACAACAGGATGCAACATAAATTAATGACCTTGATTTTTGAGAAATAAGGAAGAACAAAATGTTTTCCCCTTTATTGGAATAAATTTCGTGAATTATTGGTGCTGTCCATAAATTTAAGATTGAATATTTAATAGCAGTATTATTGTCTCCATCTCTCATGGTGAACAGAAACTCCAGGACGATTACAGCAAGTATAACATATAACATCAGTTGTATTTAAGAAATGACGTTTCTTTAATCCATATTTGTACTTTGTACTCTAAACATTATATAAAATATGAGATTTCGCATTAAAATTTATTTGCTAGAACATATAGCAGTAAAGGTTTGAGGTTAGTTCGATTTGCGGATCATGTAAGCTTTGGAAATGGTCCAGAAATATTGCCCTCATTTTAGCCTTGACATACTCAAGCATTTCTTTGTGACTTGACAAGTTTAAAGATACTTTGACACCAAATATTTCTATTGCGATTAGGTCTTGCAGTGAGGGTTGTACCGGAGTTCTAGATGTTAAAGACAAAATATTTTAAGGAAGTTTTCAGAACTGCCGAACGTAAATATTCCTTGCACACATTCCGGTTTGTTTTGCACTCAGGATTGTATTTTTTTTCCATATAATGTCTTTCGAATTTTCAGCAATCGTTTACTAAATTTTGGCTGCAAAAGCATGGTTTCACTTCGCTTCATTTGCCGAGTGATTTCGATTTTCCCTTATACCTTTCCAAATAACTGAAACCATAGCGAAAAGGAACGCTGTTTATTATCATTGATGACATCGAAATTATCTGAGATGGAACATCTTAATGAAATCTCTTTGGAAATCTACTTTGAAGCTGGAAAGCTTTGGAATCAGAACAATGAATCATATTTTGAATGAAGGAAAGTATCTGAAGAAGTGTTTCGTATTCTATTGATTTTTATTCTTTCATTCTATTATCTTAAGATCCCATTTTATATGTTATATTACGTAAACCCATAAACTTGATATGATGAACACTATGCCGTTATTGAAACGAAATACACCAATGCGAGCGCTGTGGCGCTTGTTGTAAATGAAGACGAGTGGATGGATAAGATGTAAGTAAGCGTATGGAAAATTAATCCGAACACGTAATATAAAGTATAGACTAATGCACATTTACTTCTTAAATAACGGAAAAATTTTTTTAAAAATAATCAATAATTTCATTTCTTTCTTATTTACAATTTATGTTTTCAAAAGACGTAAGGAGAGTTTATTCAATATTACCTTTAATAGTGTCATCATAATTTAGTAGATAATAAGCAGTATATAGTTCAGTGTCCTGAAAATGATAATCCGCTACAAAGATACTAAATTAAACTTTTCTCAAAGCTAAGTTTCCTTGTTTCGCGGAAAATAAAGTTGTCTAGAGTATTGAAAATAAATGATGAAGTATGAAAACAAACAGGAATAAAATCCGAATTATAAATGTGAAAACAAAACTGGAAAGAAATAGGCTAACATATTTGATTAAATAGGGTTAACAACGCTTTATATGATGCGCTTGTAAGGTTTAGTTAGGTTCGGTTCATATGATTAAGGCAAAGCCGCGAGGATTATCTTCCTAAGGATAGAGATGACTTCGTGGAGGACTTTCTAAAGGAAACTGGCTCGTATACACGTTACACATGGGGAAAACCAAGAAAGCTTCCATGCAGCCAGCCCATTCGCAATATTTGAGCCTGCGACTGAACTAACATTGGTCAACGACATCACCGCTCGACCGCTGGAGGGCCTGATGCGCTTGTAAGTAAATTATTAAATCATGTATATGTCAGTCATATTTTTCTAATTATAAGTATATGGTTTCTTCACGATTTATTTTCATAAGAAAAAATAAGCAATAATTTATTAAACTGAAAAATTTACATTTGCAAATGCCATTAGACATTTCATATTGGAGTAAAAGATATGAAAAATATGCAACGCCCTCCTTCGGACCCGAACTCCGAGCCTCCAATTGCTAGCATCAGATATACTTTTCAGTTATACCACAAAATCTTGCAGTTATGGGGGAGAAAATACGTAACATAAAATTTAGGATCTGTAAACTACCTTTTTATGCATATTTATAGGATTTGGTTACTTTAGTTTTTGACAACTTTATAGCATCTTTCATTATGCAGTTATCGAAAATAGCTATACATTATTCTCTCGGCACCAGTTCCCAGAAGTTATGTTATTCTATATATGTATGTATGTATATATATATAATACATTACTGATGCAGCACATTATATTGAATTCTTTAGATTCACATTGAATCCTGGTTGATCTGGAAAAGATGTTATCTTCTTTTTTAAAAACTGTAATCTTATATGTATAAGTAGTTACGTTTGTTTTTAGTAAGTAAGATGTATATCTTGATAAATTTCACGTAATTTAAAAACATCTCAAAAAGAAATTAAATTAACAAATTACATTATTAAATTGCATTATTAAATCCGTTTAACATAATAAATTAATACTTAGTTTCGAGATATTTAAGGTTTTAAATGAATATTTTCACACAAGTACAATGTTATCAGTACAAAACTTCTTGGGCTGAGGACTGAATAAATTTTCATCTTGAAGCAGTATTTTTTTGATCCAAACTTAGTCACAAAAACTTGTTTTCTGCTCTCCGTTCTATGCGACAGTACCTCTATCTGACTGTTTCACGAAAATGAATTCCTAGTCTCTTGGGACCAAACAGAACACGGGAAAAAGAAATGCAGGTATTTGGGAAAGAATGGAACACTTATTTTTGTTTCCTGTAATTCTGTCTTTCAAAGGTTTACTTACCGCGAATATAGTTCGAAAAACAGGAAAAAGAAATTGTCTTTATGTGCTGTCTTAGGAGGGCTTCGAAAACTTCTTTTGTTTTGCTTGTTTGTCCTGTGAGGTTGATGTGTGTGGAAGAAATTAGTCAAGTATTACACGTTGGAATTGCAGAACTTAGCAATAACACCTCATGTGTATACAGGAAAAAATTACCAATGGTTACTAACGAAGAAAAAAAAATATGCATTTAAAAGGGATTTCTATTGTTTTTAATTCATTTCCAAAAAACCTAGGATATTTATTATTTTTCTTTTACATTTTACTAAACGGAAAGGATAATCCACTTGACAGTAACATTCAAAATTATAAATTTATCAAATTGTTTATCGGTTGTAAATTATATGGTAGTTGCACTATTCATGCATTTTTAAAACTTCTTTCTTACTAAACTCCATTTTCATCAGAATAGCCTAATATTTCAGACTATGTATTGGCAGATTTTGGTTACATAAACAAGGCTATTTTTGCTAGTCTTAAAAATCGTTCCGTTGATTGCATGAAATCTTTACGTATTTTGCATAAAATTAAAAACCTGTTATTTCTGTTCGCAAATATTCGTAAATTCCATTCGCTGAAAGAAGAGACGAGTGTAAAATTATATTTCTTCTTTCTTTTTTCAAATAGAGAGTTTAGAGACATTAGGTGCTTTTTTGAAAAGCAGAAGATGTGAGAAATGAGCATTGTCTGCGCCAGGACTCGAAACACGGACCTATCGAATACGCGCCGAGCGTGCTGACCTCTACACCATATATACCATTTTATATAAAAATTAATCGTAAGCAAAAGCCCTATTTTATGTATGCGCGTTCATGCCTTGTCTTGATTATAATGAAGAGTTACATTCGACTAAAATATCATTGAAGTTTTACGAAATTTGAAGTTTTAATCATTACATGATTCTGAGTTTTCATATGTCCTTAGATAAGTGTGAATGGGTACAGAAAGTTAACATTCAAAATCCTTTAACTGAAAACTATTTGAGGTTTGCATACCAACTGCTACTTAGGAATCATGTTATAGATTTTTTTACTTCCTTGTACGAAGTAAAGAAGTACTGTAATCATGAAAATTTCCAACTATCATATTTCAAATAAAATTTCCATTTTTACCTCTATCGAATACAATTTAACGATGATTTTGCTTGACATCTGTACAGAAGGACAGCATAAAAGACTCTTTTCTCCCAAACGAATTATGAAACTGATTTAAAATGAATTCCGAAGAGATTTTTTTCAAGGTGTCTGCACGTACGTACATATGTATGTATCTCGAATAACTCAAAAAAGAATAGCCTCAGAACTTTGAAATTTTACATATAAGACTGCAGTAACATGTAGATATGCACCTCCATTTTTGGATGCAATCGCTCACACCAAAAGTATATATATACAGGGTGGTGACAAAGAAATTTTGCCAACATCTGCACTTCTAACGTCCGTTCCGGTTAACCGATCGAGATGAGATTTAAAATATAATTATTCGGAGGTATTCGCTCGAGATTCTGTGAACGTCAACATAAGGGCGCTCACGGTTAAGGTTATAGTTACATAAACTCGAAAATGTCGAATGGCAATGCCAACATTTTCCGGTCGCAAAACGTTCAGCGCATGCGAAAACCCTAAACAGCGTTGGAACGGTACAAGTTTGTCCAAAAACTGGAGTGTTAGGCATACACAAAAAAGAGTTCTGAAAACTGGCTAAAGAAACACGATCTGGGCGCAAGCAGAAACTTTGCATATGACAGAGACAAGACACCGATCACTGATGACCACACATATCGGACAAAAGAATATCTTTATTTAGATCAAACATTTTCGACATGAGTGCCATCATAGGCAAGTATGCATTGCATCGGGAGACGGCGGACAAGACCGTTGAAGGCAACATGGCATGAGGGATGTTTGCAATCTCGCGCGGTATAGAATCCTTTAAATCCGAAAAAGTTTCCGGATTGCACAGGTAAACTCTGCATTTGAGATACCCCATAACCAGAAATCCATAGGCGCCAGATCGGGGGATCCTGGAGGCCACGGAAAAGGATAATGGTGTGAGATGATGCGATCACCAAAATGCTGTTCCAAGACCTTTTTACAAACCTCGCTATATATGGAGGTGCACCATCTTCCATCCGAACGATGTCATTTAGTGCATTTCGCCTACGCAATTCCGATAATAGCGTTCATTCCATTTTGATAATAGAGTTTTATCAATTAACCATGAACTTTCCCAGGAAGAGTAATTTCGTCGCCATGTGCGAGTTTCCAAATGACGACTTCGCATTTTATCGGTTTCTTACGCTGAATATCTGGCGATCGTCGTTCTGTGATTGGTATCTTGCCTCTGTTATATGCAAATTTTCTGTGTGCTCCCAGATGGTGTTTCGTTGGCCGGTTTTCAGAACTCTTTTTTGTGTAAGCATAACACATCCGTTTTTTGATATATCGGTACCAATCCAACGCTATTTAGGGCTTTCGCATGCGCTGAACATTTTGCGAAAGGAAAATGTTGGCGTTGTCATTCGATATTTCCGAGTTTCTGTGAATATAACCGTAACCGTAAGTGCCCCTCGAGCGTATACCTCCAAATAATTACATTTGCAATCTTATCTCGATCGGTTAACCGGAATGGACGCTAGAAGTGCAGATGTTCTTAAAGCTTCTTAAATGATCACCCTGCATATCCACTTTGTTACTCGACTCAGTTAACTCAGTTTTTGTATTGCTCATTTTTTGCTTTAAAAATTATTTGAATTATGTTGTTGTTATCTTCCGGTTAAGGTTTTTATGCCTTTAGTAAATCTTCATGCAATATTTGTAGAATTAATCAACAATTTAAAAATTGTTTCAGTGCGGCTAAGCCTCATTATTTTTACCATAGTAGCCAGATTTGTTTACATTTGAACAGAATAGTGGATTTGTTGCCAATCTAGAGAAACTAAGCTTCGAAACAAGAAAAACAACGCCTTCTTTTATTATTGCGAATTAAATCAAGCTTCATCCATTCTGGAATTTATTTAAGGAAATAAGTGTTTAAGATTTAGTAAATTTTAATATAGATATTTTGAGTTTTTATGTATTTTTGCCTTGTCGCGAAGTGAGAACTGAATTAATTGAATGAGAAATACTGAATCATCTGTGAAAAACTGTTTCTGTTAAGTAAACCTAGCGCCAGAGTGTCACTATGGTAGACAAATACAGTGAATTTTAAAGAGTGCATTTATTCTGTTGTGGTTTAGGTGCTATTGGCGAAGTAGATTTAATTCAGTCCAATAAGTTCAAATGACATGCCAGAGAAAATGCGTATAATTTAATATTCCGTACAAGGAAGTCATGCGGTCTGCGCATCAGATTTTTTTACACTTAAATTGCAATGGTGACATGACTGTTGTGTATTTTATAGCAGTATTTGAAAGTTACAAATACCATTTCCGAATCGTTTCAAACTTTTCGATCTAGCTTCCTTAAAAATTCTCTAAAATCGAAGGAGGATAAAACTTTGGAAGAAACAATCCCAGAATTTTCACAGCAGAAAGTTAATCATCCATATTTAATTAGCAAAACTGAATCGAATCATAATTAAAAGAGAAGCGTAGTATGCCCGCTTCTGCGCCAGCTAACATTTTTCATATTTATACACATATTAGCTCAGCTAAGATATGCAACCAATCAACGAAACACGGGAATGGCTCGAGCAGATTAACCAAGTCTTTAGCAGGCACAAGAGAGAAGAACAGAAACAAAGTTAAAAAATGCTCACCTCCCAGTCATAACTTTTCTCTATGTCAGATTGATTTATATGTTTTTCCTTAAAAATCTCGCCTTCGAACAATATGCACCCGAGGTCTGTGCTGTTTTTCATTAAGGATTTTCCTAAATCTTCAAGCAAAGGCCACCTTGATTAAACGTGTCATTATACTGAAGGTGTTTCGAGATGAGTTTTGTAATTAGTTTAATCCATTTCGGCTAATTACTGCGTGCTGCAGCTTTAGGTCTTGCTTCCTGAAGCGTTAACACGCAGAAGCTGGCTTAGAGAAAGCAGCTGAAGGGAGGTTGGGTGAAATAGAGGGATATAGAAAAGCCAGAAATGTCTAAGACTTGCAAAATTCTAGATGGCTGGTTTATGAACCATGCTAGGTTTGCACTTTCGTGAACAGGAATTATGTGAGAATATTTTGACCAGTTTCCTCAAGGTTGTCTTAACACGATCTAATTACGATGCGCAAGCATTTAATTTGTTGGATACTTTCAGCGTAACATACCGGCACGAATATAACACGGTCTCATATTTATATGAAGAATTTTACGAGTTAAAAAACACGCGCTTAATTATAAGGCAAACTTACATGAAGATATCTGTATGATCTAAGTGGCATATCTAGAAGTAATACATGCTAAATATACAGGGTGTTTATAAAGTCCCGGACCCATTTTGATGTTTAATAACTCATAAAATAATGAAGGTATAAACAAACTTATGGCATTTATTGATGGATTAACTTATATATTTTCCTTTTCAGGTTTGAATATCTTTACTTTTGTAAATATCGTCTGCGCGTGTGGTTAATTTCAGATAATTTCATTTTCCAGTCTAAATGTCGGTACTTTTCTAAATATCGTCTGTTTATTAATTGCATTTTTCTCTCTTTTGTTTTTGGCAACTATTGCAATGTTATGTTTACTTTTGAGCGTTTGTTCTAGTACATTTGTATGTGATGTGTTATTCGATCGGATATTAAGTAGAATGCATACACCACAAAAGAAAGCACAGAATTTATGAAATAGAAATTTATGAATATTATGAATTTCATAGAAACGAAATCCATCATGCAAACACAAAGAAATTGCAGAAGAATTTCTTCCTTTGAAGATTTGTAAAGGACAACGTTTACAGGAGGAGAGTGTCGAAATCACCTTTAAATATAAAAGTTTATCTTTCTGTTTAGATTGCGCTATTTTCGTTGCACAAAGCATAAATTTACACAACGACGACCTCGAAGATGGAAGACCATATTTCAAGACATAATATTTAAAACTGAAAATTTCGTCTGCGCACCGTAGATCTTCACGGAATATTAATATAGTGGGATGTCACGAGATATCAATATAGTGGGATATATTTATAACGAAATGCTACCATAACTGATTCCATGTGAAACTATGTAACTTACAAACTATGACAAATTCATTCAATTAAATCTCGAACAGGAGATAAAGACATTCACTCTGTTGCGGATATTTAATTTTATCTAAGTTGATGATACAAGCTAGCAAAAGCAAAGTTAGCAGATACAATGTATGCAAAGCAAATGAAGAAAATTTCATTGCAAATTTTCGGTAAGCGCTCGTAATCGATTTAAAAACGTTTTTCTTAAGCCAATCAAAACTAGCAATTTAAATTGATTTTCCCAACAGTTATCATTCGTAAGGAACTCTCCAAACCATGGGCTGCTTTGTCTTTTCAACATCGAGATCGTGATTATTACAAAGCCACTATATTACTCAAGGTTGCTCAAGAAAAAGCAATTAAATGTAATTTAGGCATTTTTCGATTAAAAAGCATTGAGATATTTATGCTTACGTAACAATAAGCAAACACCTTTCTTGTTTTTGATCGATGTGTGATTTTTTACCTGGCTTTCTCCTGGCAGGGAGCAAATATCCATCAATTTCTTCGGCATAGCGAATTATAATATGAGTATTCTTGTTCGTTAATTTTCTGTGACGTTAAATGAAATAAGCATTCTAAGTCAGGAATCCTCAAAATCAATGTTGTAGTGTGAAAGATCATCTGTCTGCTATTTCATATATTTGGCATAAGAACTAGTCTTCAAAGGACAGTCGGTAAATCTAGCTTTCTCTACGTATTATGTATCATTATCTCTCAGTGTCTCTCTGACAATTTTGTACGGACCTGAAAGCTTGTATTTTAAATTTATAGTTGGCCTAACGTTTTGCGTTTGATATCTATGATAACATTGATTTTACATTCACGAGGAATGTTTCTGCTTCGGCTCTAAGTCTACCGACTTTCTATCTGTATATTTTTAATTTGCTATTCCTTATATTTATGTGAACTATCTCCAGATTCGACGAAAAACATTGAATAACACAGACTTCAAAATAACAGCTTCTATCAGTTCTTTAAATTTTATTGTATTCATTTTTCTTAATCTTCGTACCAAACAAAAGCTCGAAATATAACGAATTTATGCTTCACTGAAAAGTTGGAAAAGTTGAATTATTAGTTTGTTTAACATCATTTACACACTTACACCACTTCGCAGAATCAGCTACGGCCAATCTCGAAATGAGTGCTCTGATAATGTAACTTATGTGTTCTACTTGTATGATATCTGTTGGTAATCCTGCAGTGACTAAAGACAAATTAATATTTTCTTTAGCACAATAATCATCAAACTTCGCGAAAAACACATTTGAAAACTGAATTTAAAAGAATATATAATAAATACCTCATATTAAATTGTGTAATAATATTTTTACTATGTAATTGTGTAATAATAATAAACACTATGGAGTCGTCAGGTTTATTGGGAGCAAGGAACGTAAAAAATGTGTATTGTCCTTCGCGAGAATCAATTTGCGGATTTCTGAATGGTAGCTAGACTTGCTTCCAATTACAGCATTAAGGCAAGTGGTAAGGAGAGAGGAAATACTTTACATTTTATTTCATGTAAAAGGCGAGTTGGAATGCAAGGGAACCGATCTCCATATCCTGGTGGTGACGAATTATCGTCCATCACATATTCGTTTGGGCACCATTGTAGAGACACCAGATTTATTTTGGAACAGAAAACGTGCCAAATGTGCAGTGCCCTTCCCGGGATATGATTTTCGGACCTCGATAAGCTAGCCTAAAGTAGTTCCAATTACACTTCGAAAGTCCGGGGTGAAAGGGGAGACAATACACCTCGATAAGCTAGCCGAAAGTAATTCCAATTACACCTCGAAGAGATGAGAAGGGAGACAATACCTTGCATAAAATGTAATTGAGATTAACATAAAGAAATAAACTTTAAAATCTAAATTTTATTAGCTTTACCGTAATGATAAAAATCTTTTATGCAAGTTACCTAATAATCCAATAATCTCTTATGCATGCTATCTCATCTTCAGTATCATATATAGAAGAGAAGAACAGACAATGACCAAAGAAACTAAAGTGAATAGAAATAAAATTCATATTATTATATCATTATTGGAAAAAAAGTGTTGCAAGTAAAAAAATCTTATTCACCCATATAAGCTGCTATTTAAGCAACTTTGGGAAAAAAGTGCTCTGTCAAAAGGCAAAGAGTAATTCACGGAAAATGTTGAATTCTTTTGCCAAAATCCATTAGTTAAATATGTCAACAATCACTTTTTTGTTTCTATTATTCCATTATTATTCAAAAAATTTAGAAGATATCATGCAAATATAAAAATATCCTAAAATTATTTAATACCAGGTGAATAATATTAAAATTTCAAGTAACTAATATTTAATTAAAATTATTATATTAAGTCAAAATAATATTGTATAATCCATTCCCAAGAAATTCCATTTCAGGGTGTTATTGCTTGAATGAATTGTGACTTCATATAATATAACTCTTCTTTTTAAATTTGCGAAAAATGAATAAATATTTGTGCTGCAAATTTTATTTCTTGTTCTTACTTTTTTTCCAGCTGTTTCTTTCTCCCAAGTTCGTGACACCATCGAATGTGAAGCACAGATAAAAGTATCACAATGGAATTTTTCGAGATTAATTCCTTTGTCAACAGCTGCTTCGTCATATAGAAAATAGAAACCATTTTCACTCAAAATTTGGCAAAAAGGCGCATCTTTTTACACAAAACTTTTTACTTTTACCTTTGTTTTTATAAGTAGCATTGATTCTAACCAAAAGCTGTATGTCCTCCACAGCTCAAAAGATCAAATTTACATCATTTTTTTCTTTTTAAATTGGAAATACAAACGCATTCTTTCTAAATTATTTCACCTGAGTAAATTCAAATGTACTCTAGGTATGAACTCGATATTGATAAATCCACTCATAATTTCTAAAATATTCAACGTGCCATACGTTCAATATTTGTGATGTGTGAACTATATGCAAGGTGTTTCTGAACTCGACAGACAAATCCAAAGGAGTGAAAGTAGGTATCAGGAGGATGAAAAATTACCATAGAACATAGGGTCGCAAAACCATTCAGTGGGTGGCATTAAAATCGCAAGAAACAGACGACAAGAGGACAAGTAGCCTGACGAAGAGAGGTTTCAAACAAATGCGAAGATTATGAGAACTATTTTGATACTGATCTTTAGACTATAGTCAGCATGAATTATATCACGCTATTACAACGCCTTGGAGAAAAGCTCGCATGGAAAGCCTCAAAAGATACCGCAGATGGCTGTATTGAAGATGCGTAAAAAGACCCAATCCTGTGAATGACACTGTACAGTGACTTGCACACTTAAATGTGAGTTGAAGTGACATGTAGATATCATCATTGTGACAGAATGTGCTTGTCATCGATGGGATCAAAAATCTATCAATGAAAACTCCGGCCAACAAATGAGGAAGCACGGAGGACAGGGAATATTGATTAGACGGCGTCAGTCGCTGGATGGTCTCCATCCAAAACTGACCGCGGAGAGTGCAGAAACTGACCGCCGAAAAAGGAAGTCCCATACTGAAGAAGCAACGCTGTTGAGAAGAAACATTTCATATCAGACGTCTGTGGATGCATTGAAGGATCTGACAGCACTGGAATGTCCTACAGCAGACATTACCAGCACATCGGGTATGTTTGAACGTACCCTGCAATCCTTTGTCCGTCGGTGTACGACCTTCGCGGCTGAAACGTCGAACAATGCCTATAAAACTCTCCAGTCGTCTCCTTTCTGACATTGAGCTGTGATACACTGTAATACTACCTTTCTTCAAATAAAGGTTTTCCGATACTCTGATATTAGTCTTATTATTATGGCATGCAGCGGGGAATTCCTATCCCTGCTCTTTCCAGATTCCCGAGTGAATCCCGAATTGGGACTGACGTCAGAGGAAGTCCGTAAATAGTTTTATCCAGATGAGGTATAAGCTGAGGTGGGAAAAACTTTTAAGCCCAGTGCTTCCTGCAAGAAATTGCCAACACTGGGTGGAGCTGTAGAAGGGGCTGTGGTAAGGCACTGTTTAGCTGGTCACGTCGCCTAAAGCAGTGAAGGCAATATCATGAAGGAGAGGGCTTGCCAACTACTGCACTAATTGAAAAGATATGTGCACATAATTTAAAATAATTACATTAAATAATCAGATATTGCTATGTACACTATTTACAAGGTGAAGAAATGTTCTTTTAAGAACAGCAATGAAATGACTGTTAATTTTCAGGCTGCTTGGGGGCTGGAGATTGCCAGGCTGAGCGGTCGCATGTTAAGTCCAGCATGTCAAAAATCACAAAAGGAATAAGCAATCTTAAAATTACTTGGTAGTCAGTTGCGATGCATTATATAACGAAAACAAGAGTTAATTAAATCCAACGACTGTAGGACGCTATCTGCACACACATTGGTTGACCTGGATTGTTTGCAGTTGTGGGCGGCGAATGCGCATAGAAGCTTGTCTTCGCTCAGGATTTTGTAGAAAAGCACTTCATCAAAATTCACTGGGTATTTTATCAAAGCTCCTGTGAAGAAATTTTCATTAATCTTATTGATGAAGTCTTAAATTGCTTCAAGTTTCAGGTCGAAATGTCCCAAAAGGAATAAACAGTCAGACGTAATATGGGGCACCAGTGATTGTGCGAAGAAGCGTATTTTGCACTGCCTTAATTTTCTTAATATCCTTATGTGTGGCATTGGCTCAGGTAGGCGAGTCATAGGTCAGAATTGGTCGGATGACCGAAAGATAAAGTCTTTTCATTTCATCCGACGTCACATCCTTCATAAATATTTTTGCGATTTTCTCCCGCTAAACGTGGTTTGCGACCCCGTGTTCTATGAAAGTTTTTCATCCACTCGATGCCCACTATCACCCATCTGAATTCTTCGATCGAATTTGGAAACACCGTGTATAAACAAACACACCTGAACTCTAGTATATAATAAGTACGTAATGTGTCTCAGTTTTCTGAGAAATATATTCTAGTTACGTTTTTTATTTTTTTCAGCGAATAATGCTCTAAAGTTATCCATGGCACATGCTTGCTCTAAACGCTATTCATAATAAATAAATATGAGATTATTTTATTTATTTAAAAGAGAATGAAATGTTTCACATTAAGCAATGTAAGTCTCGAGTTCTGAAAGGTGCGGAATCATTGCTTTTTTATAATTTAGTTCTTTTATTATTTGCATTACATTGTTTTGTTATTTGCATTACATTGTTTTTATTATTTGCATTACATTGTTACATTAATTTTTTACATTGTTTTTGCAACTGTAATGTGCGTTTTATTGTTATATTTACTGTTTATTATTTTATAATTATTTATAATTTGTATTTTGTTTTGAATTCTTTTATTTATTATTATTATTTGTGTTAAAAATGTTGATTGTTCAGTTGCATTATTATTACTTTTTTATTTTATTTTTACTTTTTATAGAACGTGTTTGGTACATTATACGTCTATAATCTTCAGTTGCCATTTTATCTTTCCTATTTAATGAATTTATCGTTTCATTTGGAATTTTCATTAAATTAAATTATTCCCTTGAATAATACTTTTGCATTCTATTTGCTCAATGACAACATCTACACCTCATTTTGTAAAATCATCCATTCTTACGCGTTCTTAAACTTATTTATATCGCGGATAGTAGCTGATAGCTAAAATAATACTGCGATCAAGGCATCTGGGAAACAATTATTCACCTGTCTCAGGAAAGGAAAAAAATATGGATAATCTCATTCCCCAAATGCTCCCTTCGAAGCGGAATAATAAATTCCAGATTTGACCATCCGTCTGGTCTTCGAATCATCCTATTTCGTACGTAATGACCCATTAGCCTTGCCTCCTAACGCTCATCAGATTAAAGACAACGTCCAATGGATGATGTATCGCAGACCATTCCACGATTCAAAACACAGCCAAGAATAAAACAATACGCCATCGCCTTATCTGGAATTTTTATCGGCCTCCTCATCTTTTTCCGTCTTCCGTTTCTCTTCCTTGTTATCTGGCCTGTCAGTCCTAGCCTTCATTGGAAACCCTTCAATGTCAGAGGACAGGGATCGGGTTCCTTCTTCGTTAAGCAAGCTGCTTTTCTTTCCGTCGCTATGGTTACGTAAAAACCTCATCAATGTACAGAGCGCCTGCATAAAAGGAAGGCTTGGGAAATATGAACTTGTCCTGGAAATGTAATTCATAACATAGTGGTTTAAGTCAGAGGCGAACTTAAGAGTAAGTGAAGGGAAAAACATATTTTGCTTTTTCAAAATATTTGGAATTGAATCACATAATATTAGATTTCTTTACTGATAGCCATGAAAATTGAAAGATATTAATTAACATAATTAATTTCAAAGTGTAGAAGAAAACCAAAAAAGTAATTTTGTAATTGGTTTAAATCAATATCAAATAATTTTACTTATTAACTCTTAAAATGACACATCATACTTCACTATTTCGTTTCAGTGGCCCTTTATTACGTCATTTCAATGTCTTCATCATTCTTGCCTTTTATGTTTCTACCGTTTTTTTTAATTAGTCATATTTTGCACATTTCATTCTTATTTCATTCAGAGTGATTTTATTTAACGTTTGTGTAAACTCTAATACGTTAATGCCTTCTTTCTCTTAATAAAGGCTGTACGTAGTATACGAAATAAATTATCAATCAAATTAAGTTCCTCATGAATGAAAAAAATGAATAACATCGCTTACTGTCAAATTTTGCATGTGGGATCTAATTCTTCAGTATGACATTTAAATCTATAAGCAAAAATAAGAATTGCATGTGAACGTATAAAAACTAATCGTCACTAACAGGCGTATGTGTTATATGCTGATATCTTCATAGCAAAATCCCGTCTAGTACTCAGATTGTTTTGAAGTGTTATATGCATATGAATATTTTTTTAATGGCGGGCCTTCAGCTGACTTCGGCTTGGTCACATCTAAGGCCAGACGTGGTGGTCATTTTATTATAGAGTCACTTAATAGGTAGGCCACCTTTGCTTCCTATAGAGGTACGGAACGTTACAACCATGCCTTCTCCGGGATTCGAACCCTTGTCTTTTGGCTCGCAGTCGAATTCCCTAACCACTGTAGTTAACCAATGCAGTTCTTGAAATTATTTAATCTTTAATCTATGATAAGACAATCCAGAGACAATGAGTGTTTATCGTTATCGCATTCTTATTGCAGAGAAAAATTAAAATTTATCTATTTCTAAGAAACAATTATTTCGCTAAGTGTGTATGTGTGTAGACATATATATATATGGGAGATATAACAAAATTGGATTGGCGACCTCAAAATTTACTATTCTAAATTTCTAGATTCCTCCTAAATTCATCTGTTCTCCAAAATTTCAGATCTTTCAATGTTATATAACAACCTAAAATTTTCCAATCATAGCTTAGTGTACTTTCTTCATGATATTTGGTACAAATACCGCTGGCAAGTAACTACGTCATGTCCTTTCCCTAGCTTCCGCCCTGCAAAGAACGCTGCGCGGCTTATGCTTCCCTGCATGAAATGACGTCATATCTTTTTATCTGTGTATATAGAAATTATTTGTATTCAACTATGATCGAAAAGTAATTTGTCTGCTAAAGAAATATTTTTTGATGTGCTTAAAAATAAAGATGGTAATTCTTCAATTCATTTGTGTTAACTGTGTCATCGAGCCTTCATCCTGAGCCACTATCGAAAACATTGGAACTTTTTAAAAGTTCCAATGTTTTCTTCTACACATTAAATTATGATATATCGATACAGCAATTAATATAGCAGTAAAAATATGGAATAAATATCTTCAGGGTGTGTATTAAATTGCCATATTCAGTAAATTATTTTAATTGCTAGGTGGCGTATTTAAAGTGTTTTTCACATTTCATTAACTATGAAAAAAGAAAGAAATTGTATGATTTCATTTAGGTTGAATAATTTATTACCAAGAATTAATTATTGCTAATTAGTATTCATTTCACTGACGTTAAACATTAATGCAATTATGCACATTTTTGGTTCCATAACACTAATGAGAATATGGCACAAATTTTCCTTACGGTAATCTTGATAGCTATAAAAAGTGTTTTACGCCTGTATATCCATTACTAATTCAGAGATGAGAAATTAGTTAAAATATGCATCACATATCAGTTATGTAAAACACCAATTTATGAAAAAAAGAGGAAATAAACATTAAACAATTAAAATTTTCAAATTATTTATTTCCGTCAGGCATAAATCTTGCTTTAGAAGTATGTATATTATAGTAAATAATTATGGAAATGCGAAAGGAGTTTTAATACCTTTAAAGGGTAATCTTTTTAATTACTAGTAGATGTCAAGTTAAAAAAGTATTATATTTATATGAAATTATTACTATATTTATATGAAATAGTTGATGTAAAAGGCATAAACAATTTTAAATAATGTAATATGCATAAATTTGATTAAACTAATTTTAGTATATATTTAAATTTTTTGTTGTATCTAAACTAAGAAGCAATAGTTAGAAAATTTATAAAATTCGTATACGCAACTAAATTCATTTAGATCGAATTACAAGATTTCCATCCAAATTCTGATATAAGAACTAAATTATGTAATACATAAAATAATAATAAATATGTTGTTTGTGTTTTAATTCTTTTGCAAGCAACTCACTAAAAAGAATAAAGAAAATTAAAATTCATAATTTTAAAACAAAACTTCATATTTATAAATTTTTAGAAATTTACAATTACGTTGCATATAAATTTTAGGAAATATTTGCAACGTCAGACTTTTATTTATACATGAAAAAGTCTTATTTTTTAGTATCTATTGCACGCTTCGGAGTTCACTTTACAATTTATTTTATTTATTAGCTGGGTTACTCGGCTTTGCTCAGGGAGTTGACACGAGATTGTATGGTGTTTGGATTAAAAGCATAAACTTTAAAATAGAAGAGGTAATATTTTTTATTGAAAACATATTTTAACTATTTACAATACTTGTTTATAAACAACATTTTTATTTTGTTATCCTAAGGTGTATATATGTACAAATTTTTTTAATTTCCTACTCGAGAGTAAGCTAAGTATAGCTGACTGTAAGAAAATCAGGAGTCTTTGAGGTTGATGACGCAATGTCTCAAAGTATGTCCTTGCGCTTTGTTAAATGTAAATCTATAAGCTAATTTGATTGACAGTTACCGGATTTGGTTAAATTGGAATGGAAGTTCAGTAGATATTAGTGGTATTCTGGGGACAAATACTATGTGTCCCTTGCTCTTTGTCTTCATAAGTTCGGCATCGATGATGATGTTCGATAGATGTTTGACGATCTATTCACATTTCACTGTCTGTTTTTATTCACTCACTGCAATTCACTGATATGCAACTGACGTTCGAACGCACGAGGGATTTTGTTATATATACTCCTAAAAAACCAATGGATAGCCCGAGCCATACATAAAAGGCTTCGCTTATTCCATAATGTTCCCGAACATTTTACAACATTCGAGAGTGTTCTGGAATGTTTTCCAATGCTCTGGGATGTTCCAGTTTGTTCCTGAATGCTCCACAACATCCCAGAACATTTTGGAATCATCCACAACATTCCAGAATGTTCTAAGATGTTGTGGAATGCTCTCGAATGTTCTGGACTGTATCAATGGGTAGTCCCACTCATGCAAAAAAGGCTTCGAATTGTCCATAATGTTCCAGAACTTTCTGGAATGCTTTACAATATTCTGGGATGTTCCCGAGCATTCCAGAATGTTCCAGGATGTTCTGGAGGGATCTGGAAATTTCTGGAGAGCGAAACGTCCAGCCTTTATATCTCCAAATGCACGCCCATGAGATAAAGACGGGAACCTTCTTCATGGATGGGGCATAGAGGGCTACTACACCATATAACTCCCTTAGTCGTACCGGGACTCGTTTCTGAGTTTTAGCGGCACGCACATTGTACACTTACTTTTATAATATTTATTTATCAAAGAAAAATAAAAAAAAAATATTTCATCTGCGTTTGGGTAGTGCATTTGGATTCTGTTCGTTTCCTAAAAAGGTTGTTATACTTCATGAAACTATATTATTCCGCTCTTAATAGATGTATGTATAGATTTACGCAAATTTCTAAATAAAAATGTTGTGAAATGGAACTTCCGCTACAGCACTTTATATCGAAGAGTAAAGTACATCAATATATGATGCAATATTCAACGAATTAACTCCCAGGAAAGAAAATATATGAACCACTTATATAAGATGCTCTTGTTGTTGTTGTTGTCGAAGGCAAATACAGGAGTTTACTTAAAGCTATGAAATTTTGGGCTGCTAACATGATCTCTCTCTAATGTTGTGACTTGTTTGTTTTGCTACTTATTCAGTTTTAAAAAGACTATAGCATGTTACAGAATACCTTTCACTATACCACTTCCTGACAAAAGTTTAAATTTGCAGCAAATGAAAGGATTTTTTTTGCATTGTTACCGTTTTTAAATGAACACAAATTGCTAAAATCCGTATGGTGGTGATTAAACGTGCATTTGCATTTTAATGAGTAGAATCTAAGGATTCGATTGAAGGTTAATCAAATTACCATGGATCTGTGTAATATGTTTCTCTACCATTACTCACAAGAAAGCAAGCGGTATAATGCAAGAGCCAGTCGTAAACCCCAATCTGTTACACGAGGAGTGCTATAGAATTTTTAACATACCTGAATTTTCAGCTGTGGGAAAACTTAAAGAATGGAAAACCTGCGACCGCCTGAACTCTGGCAATTTCAGAAGAAAGAGAAACGGATCAATTTTCTACTCTGATTACCATTACTCCAGGGTTAGTTTATCGACTTATAAGTGACTGAATGTTTACGGTAAACACTTATTGGAAAATTCAAATGTGCTGATGTCGAGCAATTACACTAATTGGTCAACTTCATACTTGCTTTTGCGCTATCATGGTATGGAAGGCCAAGCTAAAAATACAGGTCCGAAGTTTTAAGGGTTTTAAAGGCGGCCGAGCTTTCAATGGTATTCAAGTGTTCGAGGTCATCTGAAGGATGCTTTATGAAGCTTTTATTTTGTTCCATTGTTTTGCTTGCCCGAGTTCGTTTCATCTATGACACACAATCAACCACGTAAAAGGCACAAGATGGACTTACAGAGCACAATAACTACCGATTATAATGAATTTGATATGCATTACAGTTTTATAGATAATGCTAAAACTTCGTTTTGTGCAATGATGCAATTCAAATGAGTTTGATATAGGTATACTTGATTGCATACAATGTAATATAATTTTGAAAATTATCGGTGCTATTACATATTTTATGAAACAGTATAGAATAAAAATAGCATCAGAATGCTTGAATCTAACAAACAATTTGTGTGACATCATGAACCCTTCCGTTGCATCACATACGCCATTCCTTTTTTAACAACAGGAAAAGAAATTTTGCTCTGTTTGATATGAATGCAGCGATGTGAGAATTTTAAGTGGTTGCCACAAAAAAGTGTAATTAAATATTATAGAACAGTCGGATGATAGTATAACATCCTATATGCGCGATCTGAAAAAAAGCTGACGGGTACCTGTAAAATACTTTTGTTGGCTGCACTTTGTAAACTAATGGCATTGCTAGCTAAATATTAAATTTTCAGATTGGTATTCCTTTCAAATATTTATAACATATTTAATTAATTGTTAAATAAACTACTTTGAGCAAATAATGTAAGCTCTCTAAGTAATACAGTACTTAAATATTGCCAGCCTAGTTTCTTTCTCTTATTTTATTAAATGTTTCTTCGACGCATAGAAAGTACGTATGTTTAAACGTAGATGATTATAAGTGTCTTTATTTCTTACTACAGCGTAACACTTGAAGGCGTTTTTCTCCTGATAAAGATTGTAGCCTTCGACAGAAATTATCATTATCACCGATTATGCATGCTGATCCGTCAGTCGGGTTCTTTTCTTACTTTTCTGCTACGAAAAAGAAATAAACACATATAAATGTTTTTCGAAACAATGAGATTATTCTTAGAGCAATATGTCGTACCTGAGTGTACTTCTGTTTGGTAAAGTACGAAAAAATTTAATAAAATCTATATCTTCCAGTCGTTGAGTAGCATTTATATCACACTATGAATAATTAGTTCCATTCGTAAATTTTGACGTGTTATATATGGTAGTTTTAAATAGTAATGGAAATAATGTTAACTCGGATTTGATACAGAATTTCGGATGTCGGATTTTAATATAGAAATAGCTTCCACTGTTTTCTCTACAAAGTTTTAAAATGAATGAAAGACAAGTATAACTCGTTTTATGTCGCACGACTCATTTCAATTTAAACAATAGCAGCATGACTTTAAAACAATTTATTTCGAGCCACAGATAAGGTATTATATTCTGTTATGCTATTTATATGTTGATTCTACATAAATAACTTAGTACCTTCCTAAACGATGAGAGCCTAAGACATAGCGATGTTTGTCCAATGATATTTCAACCATTATTTCGGGTTTAGGTTATTTGAATATGACAAAGCACATAGATGTCTTCAGGCACGATGCTCTGGAAGAAACTCTCTCATATTCATGTTACATGTTTCTGCAGTATTAACTATATTATACCATTAATGCGGCCATTACGTAAGGACCTACTCAATGATTTTAAAGTGAGGATTCTGGCATGCATTATTTCTTCAAAACATCTTTCGTTATTCTTGCTTTTTACACAAACTAAACTAAATCAAAGATTTAACTAAATTGGTGTTGTACGTTTTATGTCTTGCAATTTGCCCTTACCGAATACGTAACGATATTTTAATGAAGAATCTTTTATGCTCACAGATAGGATTTATTATACTTTTGTGGTTCATAATTCCTTTGAAAATATCTTGTATGCTGGAACGTTTATCATCATTTTTCTTGCGTCATTATAAAGACAAAGAACATATTTATTTAACCACCAAATAACACTGCTACCAGCAAATGAATCTGTAAAACTCTTAGTGCACTGACAAAACAAACTATGCATTAGTAAAATATTAATCTATACTTCAAAGTGTTTTTGCGCTGTTTTCCTAATTAAAGATTGATTTTAAGAGCTGTAGAGTTTGGCTTAATTTAAGATCGAAAATTAGTTCCGAACCCTAATAAACCCAAGCGAATTACGACTCTGACTGAAATTAATAACAGAGGTCTTGGAAAAGTTTTTAAAATAAACCTTTTTACCTTAACACAACTTTGAACATAAACGTACTTCTTGTGCTAGCAGGTTTGACCACCACTTGGGGCTATGTAACTAACATAATAGTCAAGTTCAAATTTAAAACTTAGACACGTAGTCAGAGACTGCACAATTTTATTTAAATCCAAGCTGCCTCAGAAAACTGTAACCGGTGTATCAGTTTAAATATCGGCAGCAATAATGCAAAGCCGAAGAACTGTAAACTTTTCACCGATGTCAGAACTAAAGTAACGTTGTTTGAAGAGGCAGACACAGACTTTGTCTTACAATCCCAAAACTTCAGCTTAAGTTCCATCTTAATTTAAATTCTGGTGAGGGAACGGAAATGAGAAGTTATGGTTAGTTTCAATTAATTGTCCTGCAAAGAAAATGAGGTAAAATTGTCAGAATGGAAGTAAGCATAGCATATTAATAAGGGATGTATATAGTTATGATCATCTCGGAATATGATAGATGTTTATTTGTTAAGTCTAGAAGTATGTAAATGATTTTCATATGCTCTTTGGGTCTTAAGAACATTTTGTTTAATTTTATCCATCACCGTGATCTCTGTTGAAGTAAATCTCACGAATATTTAGGTAATTCAGAATATTAAATTATAATGTTATTCATAGTGGGAATACAATCATTCACGTCGCTATTTTAATCGGTATCGATGTTATTCAGCCAGTTGGAATCGTCTTCGAACTTGTTTCTATTAGAGTGTGCTCATCGCGGGTGGAGAAAGGTTTCGCCCTTCTCTCTAACTTATTGTGGAAAACGCAAATTAAAACAGTCTTTTCTAGCAGTTTGTTTTTTGTCTTCAAGTATATTCTTCCACCTGAAAAGAGACGTTTTTTAACACGATGAATCAGATATTCGAAATATTTCAACTTTATTTACTTGTCGCAGCTTTATTTTCGAGTGTCATGTTATTCTGAGTTATAGCCCGTCCTTAGGAAAAGGAACTCCATTACTGTGCTATAAATGACAGGCGTTACTTCAGCGGAAAGAATTCCTCATTTGATTTTTATTATTCAAGATCTTGTGTGTAACGTTTTTAGGCAGATAACACTTGGTTTAATCAATAACAATAATGATAATAATAAAGATAACAATTGGTTCTCTGCAATACTTCACTGAGTTTGAATTTACAAGAATTATTATAATACTATAATAATAGTGTTTTGATTTTCTACCTAGTGCTGATTCTTCTTCATGAGCTCCACAGCCTGTTTCCTCCACTTGACCCCATTCAGTGCAATAGCCCTCCATCAGTTAACTCCAGTTAGCCTTAAATCTTCCTCGACATCATGTATCTATTTAGTGGGTGGTCTTCCTTTTCATCTTACTCCCTCAGTTCCCGAAAAAGTTACCATCGTTTTGCTGGGAAATGCCTCATCATATCTAAACACATGGTCTAGTCCTCCGATACGAGATGCCTTTACGATTCTCACAATATCAGTTTCGCGATTTTTCCTATATTTTCTATATAGTTCATTATTGTAGAGAATCTTTCGCCTGCCATTTTGTTGTACCGGTCCAAAGATCGTTCTTAGGGTTCTATTTCAAAAGTTGAAATAGAATCCAAAAAGTTCTTTCTCTGCTCTGTTAAGTGTCCCACATTCACTTCCGTAAAGGGCAACAGCCCTTATTAAAGTTTTATATAAATTTAATTTAGTTTTTCCGTTGATTAGTTTGGATTATGTTGTTTTTAAGGCCTTAGTAGTATCTGTTGGCCATAAACATTGTATTCTATTTATTCTAATGCTGATTCAGGGGAACAAATCCTCTATTTTCTTCAGAGTTGCTGCTAAATAAATAATCACTTGCCAAACATAGTTGTATTACTATTTGGTGTGGCTATACAACAGTATTTACAAGCTATATGTTAGGAACGGCTAATCTTCGTAAGTCTTAAAGATGGTTATGGCACTACAACACAATGTGTAGCTCCTTATCGAAGGTAGATTTGTTTATTAGGCACTCAGAATAATTCTTTACAAACTTTGCTGCCTTTTCTTACTCTCCCTTACAATAAACTAATATAATTATTTTATAATTTAACGTGTTTGGTACCGCGACTTTTTCTAATTTCATAACTAAATTATCTTAGCACATATAATAAATGGTTTACATAATGACAACATTTCAATGTCCAAAAAATCTAGGAATTTCTAATCTCCAAACAAAATAAAGCATTTCAAATAAAAAATATCAAATACGAAAGAATAAGGACCTTGAAACGTTGAAGCAAATTTGTGATCTATTCGGACGCAAGGAACTTTTCTTTCCCCTCTCCAGAAAACTGTATCTGTAATTGCTTTAAGTTACGGGAAGTTCTGCTTAAGGATGGGTTATCCACTACTTATTTTCGCATCTATTTTTTAAAGTGCAAATTTCTTATTTTGAGGGTCAGAAGAAAGTGTTTCCTTTATCTCTCTTTTTGGTTCTGAAATATTTCTGGCAAACAATTTATGTGGTAAAAAGACAAAAAAACTGAAATATCAAGCTTTATAGATCAGTAGATGTCCACACTCAATTTTGAAGTAATTGCAACCGGTTTAATATAGTTTTCAACTAATGAAAACAGTTAAAGGTAATTTTCCGTTAGAAGTTGTTGACAATCTCATAAAAATATCCATTCCTCGATAAACTGGTATAATCATTCTTTCGAATAGTTTTCTAAAAGAAATAAATCAGAAAAAACGATCAGGAATGTGAGACTGAAGCTTAAAGATCTACTTCACCGTGTTCAAATCCTGTTTCACGAATTCCAAAATTACGTTAAGATTCATTGTGAAAGAATTCTTCTCCCAAGAGAAGATGCTTGGTGTTATTTACACATCACTCTTGGCCAAATGTAGGCTTCTTAGGTTGCTGAAGATTGCAATTTTTTGATGATTTGTTATTTCGATATGGAAATACGTGGTACCAACAATATTTTCGGCAAGTACATTTTCCACATAAATAGGAACAGCAAACGACTTGCTATATTTTTCAGAACTTAGCTTAACGTAAGCTTGATTAGGTTAGACGATATCTCATACATTGCTACCAAGAGAGAACAATTATCATGTTATATGTTTCTCCATTCTTCCACAAAATTATTTATTTTTAAATGAAGCTTTTCTTATTGCTGTGAGGTTAAAGATAGGTTCAGTGTTTTCGAATGGAAAGAATTCCGGTTGAAAACCGATTGTTTCTGTATTACAGACTATTTCGTTTTGGATTATAAATGAATATGGGGTTATCCACATGTGAAGATCACGTGCAGCATCAGTTAAGAATAAATAAGCTAATTTGTTACGAAATTACTGAGTTGTTATGAAAAGATTGACAAAAACTGAAATGAACATATAACTGGTAATAGATGAAATTGACATAAAGAACTGTAGCCCCACAATCAGGTTTAGTCGTCGAACAGTCACACTTCACATAATGATTAAGTTTCACAGAACTGTCAATTACGAGGGCATAACCAATTTCAGTTTCTGGAACATCAGTCGAAGGTCCAGACATCCCAGTATTCATCCTCTACAAGCCGTATGCTTATCGGGAGGGAAAACGTCAGTTCCCTTACACGTATTGGAGTCTTCTGTACCTGGGTGTTGTCTCCACTGCTCTGCAAGCTGTGCTGCACTGGCGGCAGATGACGTCACATCTCACTGGCTATTGGAAAACTGTTTCCCACGTAAATAAACGCTTGTCTTAGTTTTCCTACTATTATGATAATCACAATGAAAGCGGTAATTATATTCCATTTCTTCCATGGAATTTCACTGACCATTTCCTTCGAATATCTGATCGTTAAATTTGAAACATTACCAGAATTCATTTTGTTACTATATGTGCTGTTTTTACTGTGTAATATACTCATTTTACTAGAACGTTTATTTGTAATAATTTCATCATTTTAGAGAAGCTTACCTTTTCATAAATATCGCAGCCAAAGGACATAGGATCAACATCACAGCCATTAGACATGGTATTTCCGATGTGTCCATTTTATTTGGACCTGATCCCGGCATTACTTCATTTGTTCTTAATATTAAAAAACCACTCCAAAATAATTTTAATCGTCATCTTGACCACTTACCGACTAGCTTCCAAACGTATTTCTTGTTGGAAATTCGAATCGTAAGACTAGTTCAACAAAATCCATGTTTTAACAAAAATATCAATGGCTGGGTCTTTACTTGTTACATGCAATTCATAATTGGTCATCTGTATTCTATGACTTGTTGTATGCCCTCGGTTATATTTCGTAAAATTTTCTCTCAAAGATTTATAGAGCATTTTTGCGTCTCAAGAATTAGAATTATTGTATTACTAATACGTAAGTTACATAGTGATAATAATTAGTACGTAACTCAAATAACTTTTTTTCCCATTATAAAATAATATGCCGTCATCTCAGTTCCTAAATTTAGGCAACGTTCTCGCATTTTGACTTTTGTGATACTTTGGGAAGCAAGATACTCATTTTTCGGTAATACTTAATCCTTAAAAGATAGAGACTTAGGCCAATATTCTTAGAATTTCTCATGAACGGAGAGAGAAAAAATTCAAATATTGAGAATGAATAGATAAAAAAGATCTAACGCATCAGCGAGAGAATAATAATTTGTGGATTGAGACGAATTCTTACTTTTTCGTTACTGCTACCATTTCAGAAATGGAAATATCTGTTTCGGAGAAATTGGAATGTCGAATACTTTTTATTTGGAACTTTTTTTTCTGAAAAGCTTTTCCATCAAACGCGGTGAGTTAATACTCCATCAAAACATGTTTTGTCGACTGGAACAATTTTATTTTCAATTTGGAGAATATTTTCGGGCTCGGAGTTTTAATAATAACACGCTCTTCGTTTCGCAATGAATTTTCTATTATTTTCTAAGAGTCATTTTAGTTGTTCGGAAAAGGATTTTTGAATTCGAACCATAAATGAAGTTGCAGAGGAGAACATATATTGGAAAACTACACTTCTAGATTAGTATGAGGGATATATCTCATTTCTTTAAGAATTGAAGAAAATATATCCAGCACCAAATTCTGAAATGAAAATATTTTAACTTAAGGAATATTTTAAACATAAACATGTTATTTGATCTGAATGCAATGGAGGAAGAAATACGAAAATCTGACAAACAGAACTAAAATGTAAATGTGCTATACAAGTTAATTTCTCTAAAATTGACAAATAACTTACGGATAATTTACAAAATTGATTTTAATCAACAGTCTTGACATAATGTGTAAGATTAACTTTGGATGAATTTTAATACCAATGTTTCAAAAGCATAAAAATAGTAATTAGAAAACTTCTCCTTGGTTCATTTTGCTACCAAATAACTACAAAAAATCGTGTTTGGACGTTGATTACATAACACGCAGGTAATCATAATTCATCGCTTTATTTCATTTTTTCGTTACTAGAACTTATACTATTTTATAAAATTGTGTCAATGCAAAAATAAATATAAAATTAATAATACATTTTCAAGTACTAAATTCTGACTGAAATAATTCGGCATGAGTTTTGAACGAAATATTTGAGTTAAATTCATAGAAATCTTTTTTACTAACTCGCCTTAGACACCGCCACTCTTACTAAAGAACTAATTGAGTTTCTCTGTTTTGATTTTCATATAGTCATATTTGTACATGGAAGTTAGCCAAATCTTTCATTATCTATAAATTACTTACCTAAGATACTGTTTCTGTAGTGAATAAGTTTCTTAAGTTTATTGAGCAAGACATTTTCCATCTGCTGCTGCAAATGATATGATTCTGTTTAACTATACCAAATCACTAGGCTAAAACGAGAAGAAAACGTGAAAAACCAGTTACCCATGCTAGAGCTAGAAACAAAGATTTTCCACTTGTTAACTGGGCATTCAAGCCACTTATACCCCAAAAATATGCATTAGGATTTGTAATTATTCCTTACATTTTACTTCACTTCCAATAAAAGTGACTGGGGAAAGGCAGGAGATCCGGTCAACTAAACCCACATTGTAAAGAGTTATCATTCCCCATATTTTTAGTTCTAGAAATGCACTCGAAAGCATTAGACATTTCATATCAGAAATAATCAACAATTGATTACATTTGCGCTAGGATTCGAGTCATAACCTTTCTTCTTCTAGCTGTACGTGCTAGCCACTTGCACCAGAAAAACAAGCACAAGGAAATGGGATAATTCCTTAAGTTCCCAACCCCTCTAGTGGCCAGCCAGTTAAGACATTGAATGCTGTTAGCTCGACCCACATTCCAGACTAAGAGAATAAGGTAGATTTTCATGGTTTTCACCTGTGTAACGTGAGAACGAGACAGTTTTGCTTGGAATGTCTTCCACTAGTGTGTTTCTTCCTTTAAGAAGGTAGCCTTTTGAGCTTTGTCTTATTTAAATTACCTAATATCTAAAACCTTTCATTCTCCCACATGTAAAATGCGATCGGAGAGAAACACAAGATAAAGTCCAACAAAGTCATGTAATGACGAAGCATAGCCCATCAAATTTTTAGTTCGGGAGCCAGTGTGTTATTACTACTACGTTTTTTCAAACTGAGAGGCATGAAAAGCAATTGACCTAGCCTGGATTCCAGTGACATATCTTACATCTCACATTTGTTTGCTACTCGTGTAATCACTTGAACAAGCACGGAAGAGTGAAGCGCTCAAGTCTTTTCTTGTTCAGATGAATTTGTTATGAAGATTTTTATTTAGCAACAACGCATTTTTTCACCTATTTCAAAACTTTTGTGGGTTAATATTTTTTTTTCATGTTACGTTTTAGAAAGTAGCAGAGATTTTGAGCATAATTGCAGGTGTAGTTCTTGTAGAATTGTTCAACAGATTGGCGACAGTCATCATTGATCAATGAAATAAAACGCCTGCATTAGTAGAGAAAATATAAGCGCATTCGAAAAGTATAACAAAATCAAATTTCATTTATTTCATTTAAAACATAAAAAAGCAACAGCTGTTTTAATGACAAATAATACCGTAAACTGCAGATTTTTAATTTAAACATCACAGCACTGTTTGTAAAACACATGAAATAAATTAACTAATCAACAAGCATCTGCTTTACTTACTTGGGAGATAAAAAAATGTGAATATCTTTTAAAAATTTTCGCCGTGTATAAAGTATCCTTTTCTCCATATGAATTCAAACAGAGAAGATTCCATGTAATGTCAATGATAACGATTGAAACACTGTATGGCGATTTCTCGCTTACGCCCGGCTATACGTAAAGTGCCAAATATTGTTTTAAATGATACGAAATGTTTCATTTAATGGCAAGTATTAGGTATTATACAAAAGCAAAGAATCTATGGCTTCTTTAACATACAGGGAGATACTTTTGTAAAGATAATGCTGGGGAATAAATGCATCTTTATTTTAAATAGCGAAAATTCCTCAAAATGCAATGAAGACAAGCAGCGTAGCCATCAGTAGTTTAAATCGAATGAAGTATTGCACAATTCAGTGGTACATATTTGGCCGGTACCTGTTGTAGCGGAGCATCACATTATCAAGACTTACATAGTAAGAGAATAATTGCACTGTAAGCTGTGGACATTTTTGTTTCGTGGAAATTATACTTACGTGCTTACTGTGTCTCATTATTCAGGTTCGTTAAGTCTCAATTATTTAACTGAAATTTCTATTTGTTTGTTACATATTTCTTTATTAATATTAGGTATTAATCATCTTACAGTCTTCTTGATTTCTTTCTTTCAAAATGCAGATTGTTAAAATAGTTAACATCCACAGTTCAGTAATCTCATTTATAAAATGAATGACCCGTTTTAACCTCGTCTTCCAACGAATATCCGTTCTCGAATATGTGAGATAATAGAGGAAAAAAATGTGAATTTCAGAATCTTTCGTATTAACGGGTTGAGTGTCTTATCACCGCTGTCTCCTCGGAATCTATCGTCCCTTTATCATCCGCTAATGCACTTTAATTCCCTCTTTTTCTTTCCTAATATTCATCCGTTCTGCAGTGCGAATATGAGAAGCCCATATTTATGGCGACGGTCTCTTGACAGTCACGCTCCGTCTGCGGAAGCGTGAAAAATCGAATTAGAGAGTGGAATTTGGCTGGAAAATAATGAATGCCCACTTGAGCTTCCTTCATTCACCAGAAAGGTCCGCCTGTGTCTCGTGTAATAAGAGAAAGCTCAGAAGGAACTTTTAAACTTAAAACGCCCAAATCGAGATTATGTGCAGTGATTCTTATCTAACAACTAAATAAGCCTAATAATAATTCAGTAATAAATAACGTATATATAACATATCTCCTGTCTGTACTTTCCATTCTGTTCGCCAATTGTAACAGAAATTTCTGCGTTTGAAGTAAATAGAAAAAGGATTACAATTCAATCGATTACTGTATGGGGGCTAATCGATGACGAACTGTCGAAAACACAATAATAACTTAGGTGTTTATTTGTAATGACTCATTTATTTTATGTGTGTTAAACTCTGTTTAGAGATGGGAAATAGGAATTGCAAATTCAAGTGATTTCCTCATCGATTTCTATCCAATATGATTAAATTGATTTTTTTTATTAAGTGATAAAATGAATCTCCGAAACTTAGAGAATATCGCCATAATAAAGCGCTGTAGTGCTGTTTTATTTAATTAAAAAATAGACAGGTATTTGACGAGACATTCTAACTAGCGTGCTACTATCTAGATGAAAAGCTGTCTTTAATGTTATTACTTTGGCTGGAATGCCAAAAAACCTACTTTGTCTTCCATAGGTTTTCTAGTCTTGATATCATATAAAGTCTGCTATTTATAGAAGTATATGTAAGTCTCAAGCATGTTCATCAAGACAGTCCAATGTCTTATGTTTCCAATATTATGGACCACTAGCGGCTGAGCGGTAAAGTCGCTGAACATTGGCAGTTCGGTCCGAGGTTCAAATCCCGTTAACAACCTGGTTAGCCTTTTCGCAGTTTTCTCCATGTATAACGTGTATACGAGGCAGATTTCCTTAGAAAATCCTCCACGAAGGCATCCCTAACCTTATCAAGTTATCAGCGAAGTCTCAAGATTTCTCTTGAGACTTCGCTGTACTCACGTAAGCCAAAAGAAGCCAAACCAAACCAAAACCAATATTATGTTTCCTAAGCAATATATCTTCTTTAGGGCACGAATGAAGTATGTACCAGTTACAAATTCAGATGGCTGACAACGTATTTGTGACAATGTGCATCGAATACAACGTAGGTTTTCATATTTCTTCGATGGGAACTACGAACAAAGCTGCCAATAAAACTAAATAGACCTGAAATATTTAGCGTAAAAATTTATTTCGATTTCGTTATAGGTTTTACATTTTTCAAAAGAAAGAGATTGCTTCAAAAAAGGATGCATAATTTTTTATCAGTTCGAGCAATTCAGTCGTTAGCTTCTATTAAATCTTGTGCCTAGCTTATATCTTGTGAATTTTTCCTCCAGAGCTTGCATGATTACTTGAAGCTCTCGATAGATGCACAAAAAAAAATAAATCTTACACTGTACTAAGTTATCATTCTACGATTAAGTGTAATCAGCAAGTGGATTTTTTTCGAATAAGAATTGTAAAATCAGATGTAGTTTAAATTCTACCAAGAAGATAAATAACCAAAGAATGAAACAGACTTCAAGACTTACAGTCTGGTGGGCCTACACAAGTTTTTACGCTAGATGTCCGGGAACTCGCAAAGTTATTTTAGTTTCCTCTGCTGTTATTGTAAAACTGCTTTCAATTTTACAGTCGTTTTATCTAAAATACAGTAATCTCCAAAAAGGTAAAATTATGTTTGATTGGTATTATTTTAATTGCACATATAATGAACAATTTGATTTCAGCATTCAAATTCGAAAGGACTTAAGCGCGTTTTTTTTTTTTTTTTTTTTTTTTTTTTACATGACGACGCGTTTTGGAAATGTGCAACGCTCTTTCTTTTAGAACATATATCATCTAATAATATATGGTGTAACATGTAACATGAATTTCTATATTGCAGGTGTCAAAAAGGTAGGGAGCAGCTGTGCGAATATCAGTTGCTCCCTACCTTTTTGACCTTGCAATATTTCTATTTTTGTTACATTTTACGTCACATGTTACTATTTTATATATATACACCAAAATGTTAAGGGCTTTATTAACAAGTTTTAAGGATCTTTATTAATGTTAATTGTAAAATATTTAAGGAATGTTTTAATAGTAGTAAAATGTTTAAGGGCGTTAGTAATATGTTGGTTAAATTAACTCGTTTAGCTCCATTAACGTCATTAGATTAGACCCAGAATATATATCCGAATAAAACTTTTATTTCAAGTCTACTAGGTGCACTTCAGTCATTAAACTGGCATTTAATTCATCGTAATGTTTTTCCACTATAAAATTTCAAAGGGACAAGTAGTTAAATTTATTGAAGTACTGTACAAACACGAAAGTTGCATTAAAAATACTAATTGCCCATATTAAGCTATGGCACACGTCTATGCAGTTTTCGAACTCATTCCTCATCTACGCTGCTAATGGGTACAAATGGTTTGGTAATAGGGTTCTGGAGCTAAAGTTTAGAGCAGTGGGAAGATGTAAACGAAGTCTTTAAAGAAGGAAATCACATGCTATGATGTCTGGAAATCGAGGAAGATACGCGAACAGTGTTAAGTCATCTTCAGGGCATCGCCCAATCCAGCGATGTGGAAGTTCCTCAATGAGGTATTTTAAAACTGGGATATTTAATGTTTATTTTTGTGCATCATTTAGTATCCAACGTGTAAATGAACCACTTATAGTCGCCCTATATTATATCACGAACATCGAGATGGAAATCTACCGGAAATCGTGCAGAGCTGGTTAAGATGTTACAAGAATATGATGTTTTATGAAATTTTAAGGTTTATTTATTAACCGCAAAGCATTCAAGGGCTATCTGCCTAAGGGGAGGGTTACCTTTATGGAGGACTTTCTAAGGGAAATGGTCTCGTTTACACGTTACACATGCGGAAAACCACGAAAACGCCCTTCGCCGGGATTCGAACTTCGACCGAACTATAGCGGTTTGCGATTTTACCCCCGAGTCGCTGGTGTGCTTTGAAATCTTAAGGAAATTAAAAGCAACTAAGCATCTATTTACGAAATAGGGCATTTCTGTGTACCTTTCTATACCTGTTTTTTATTATGAGTTGTGCCAGTATATACATATATATTTAGTCAGATATATGTATGCAGAGCTGATCAAGATGTTATAAGAATATAATGTTTTACGAAATTTTAAGTTTTATTTATTAACAGCAAAGCATTCAAGGGCTATTTGCTTCAAGGTCTATAACATTCGGCTTTCAGAAGTTAAATTTCTGATTTAGTTTATCTGCAGAGTGTTTGAAAGTAAATAGAATTTTGAAAACCGAACTTGATAGTTTCTTCTTAAAGTTGAAGTACAGTCAGATAGATAAATCGCCTAAAAATTATGAAAATCTGAACTTGTTTGAAAGAAAGACAATTAAATTGTTATGTGTTAATTTCGTTATGTTGTATAACCTTGAATTTGGATAAAATTATGTTATCCTGATAATGTTCTTATTTTAAAATAAAAAATACTTTATACTATAAGCATTAAACTCTTAATTGGATTTTTTTCATTCTTTTAAAATTTGTTTTCATGCCACATGAATTTCTTATATAACTAGTTTAAGAGCCTTGCTTTATTTTACATATGACCTTATGATAATGTTCAGATATTGCATTTGCTGATAACTGAAACATGCATAAGGCTAAGTGTGTATATATCTAGTTTCATGTAATTTTTATTTTCGAAAAATATGAGAACTTAAAACTTCCTCTTTTCCTTTAACGTTTAGTGAAGGAAAATTCATTAATTAGATATTACTCAAAGCTATTTCATAGAAAATTCTGTAAGCTAATACATCGTGTTTTGTGTAAAATCTAAATCTTCACGATTTTATGGAGCATGGAATTGTATGTATATATAATGTGTGTGTGTTTATAATTTATTATTAGAAAAGTGTTTTTATATATCATCTCCAAGAAATATGAATTTAATTAATGCGATGAATTATTGGAATACATCTGAGTCAGTATTTTATGCATAAGTAACTTAAATCTTTATTGTAATAAAAATATTTTAATAAGCTGTATATAAATGTTATTTTAAACAGTAAAAATTCTAAAAAGTAGAATTAAAACGTAAAATTTAAACTACTGAAAAGGTAGTCTTTGTTTCTGAAAGTAGATTAATTTACTTGTCAATGGATACACATCATAAGAAGAAAATAAGTTTCTATCAACATAACGTATTTAAAGTGTAAGACTGCTATTAAGATTGTGTGTTCACATGAATTTGTCATATCATTGTTCCACATGAATTATTAGAATGCAATGTAAATTTTGTGGTTAGTAATGTGCATGCAAACTTGTTATATCTATACTTGTATGCTTATTTTATGTTCCTTTACGAATAACATTCGTGAAAAAAAACAGAAAAATGTGACAGAAATCGGTAGAAAAGTAAAAACTTATTATAATTTCCTGTCTTCGATTAAGAAATCAACAAGTTTGGGAAATTTTAAATATAATTTGTTTCGCAAATATCAAGGCCTCAAATTTAATACATAAATTTTAATATTCAGACAGAGTATGTTGCCTACTTAAGAAAACAGGATGAAAATATCTGACGTCACCACATGTCTTCCTTGTACGGAACATTAAATTATACCCATTTTTTCTGCATTTCATTTAAAATTATTTCCTCGAATTTCATTGGGGATTTATTTTTCTTTCAATTAATTCACTTCGCGGCAAGGCAAAAATACATAAAACTCAAAATGCCTTCATTAAAATTTGAAAGACATAAAATAGCATAAAACACCAAATACAGTTAAAAGAACTTGAAAATAGTTTCTCGCAATTAAGTTATATTTTCTACGCATAAACAAGCAATTCAACCAACGGGCAAGAAGGCAGAATTTTCCATGCACAAATCTGAAAGTTTACTTTTGTTCTCACCCTGCAAAAAGACATTGAACCCGTAGAAATTGAATTTATTGTGGACGCTATGCTGAGACAACATATGGGATAATTTAATAACCTAAATGATAATTCCAGAACGGATTAAGCATAATTTAATTCGCAATAATAAAAGAATACGTTACGTTGTTCCGAAGCTTAGTTTCTTTAGATTGGCAACAAATCCACTATTCTGCTAAGTTTCAAGTATAAACAAATATGACCGCTATGATAAAAAATTAGGCTCAGCCGCACTTAAACAACTTTTAAATTGTTGATAATTCTTCAAATATTGGAAGCAGATTTACTGAAGGCATAAAAACCTTAACCGAAAGAAAAGGGCAACATAATTCAATCATTTTTAAAGCAAAAAATACACAATTTGCCAACATATCAGAATAAAAAAACTGACCTCACGGAGCCGAGTAACAGAGTGGATATATATATATATATATATATGTTTATATACTTTTGAGGCGGCCGATTGCAACCAAAAAAGTAGGTGAACATCTACATGTTATAGCAGTTCTATATGCATAATTTCAACGTTCTGAAACTACTCATTTTTGAGTTATGCGAGATATATACATAGATACGTACGTACAGACGCCATAAAAACTCTTCTCTGAATCCATATTTATTCAGCTTTATAATTCGTTAGGGGAAAAGGAGTCCTTTATTCTGTCGTTATTTACAGATGTCTTGCAAAATCATCGTTAAATTGCATTCGATAACAGTCAAAATGGATATTTCGTTGAAATATGATACCCCAAATTTTTCGCGATTACAATAATTCCTTTTTACTTTGTAAAAAGAAGTAAAAACTAGTAATCCTTATTACATTTTTTTAAATTCAAGGAGACATTGCTCAAAAGCAGCGAGGCAACAAGTAGAAAAAATGTTTTCAAACATTTTTTAAAACTAAAAAATGTGTATATCTATTGACTTCTACCTTCACAGGGGCACGAATAAATAAAGTTATAAGAACAAAATATCAGCAGGCTTCTAAATGTTCAGGGATGTGTAAAGTGTAATAGCTTATTCTTTGTAAGGCACTGAATGCTGTAAAAAAACTTTTAAACTGATATCTTTTCAAAGGAACGATATAATTAAAGCGAAAAAAAAATGCTAAAAATAAACACTTTGTTTACCAGTAAAACTGATGAGACAAGGGTAGTGGTGCGCAATTTTAGACGAACGTGAAGTAGTTCATGCGTACATCCATCCCTAAATTAAAAGAACTTTTAATAACAGGGTAAGGCATAACACTTTTCTAAAAAGTATTTTTTTTCATAAAAATAGAGTTTTATGCCGATGCTTCTTTCAAAATTACAAATGGAAGCCCACAATTTTACACACCTTTCAGAAAAGAACCCATTGCAACTAATTCTTCAGTTTAGAAACTTTTTTTAACGTCCTTTCTGCAGTTTTTTTTCCCTTAATGATCATTTAAGTGTATTGAAAGGGAAAAAAAGTGAAGCGCTAAGGATAGGAGAAAAAGTAATTTTAGAGATGATGTTTTTTGAAGCTCTTAAAATAATTTTCTACCAGTCCTTTTAAAATCTCTTTCCAGTTGACCTAAAGTATATATACATACTTTTCAATTATACGACATCTAAAAGTGTTTGGTGCCAATGATGAAATATCTAAAATGAAAACAGAAATTGTTTTCCATACTTAAAAAACAAAACTTTTAAAAATATGTATTTTAATTTAATATTATTTTTATTTTTTCATGTCTATATTCAGTAGTATCAGTAATTTTATTATTGAAGCTTACTACGATATTTACGCAATTTTAATCATCGTTATTTATTATAATCGCTTTTTAGTAAATTTCATAATTTAGTTAAATCTTCTTTTCTTTCGTTTTGTTTTTCTTGGTAATGTCATCATTAATACCGTTAAAAATTAGTACAGAAATTCGTAATATTAATAAATCTTACACTATATAAATAATTATACTACGTAGCATATTCAATAAACAGAACTTATGTAACTTTCTTCAGCTTACTGAATCTTGATTCTAATGTGTTTCTGTATTTCCCACTCCTTTATTAGACTGCCTGCTTTAATCATAACAAATAACGCTGCGTCTGCATGTCTGAAGGAAAATATATCTTTAAGAAGTACAGATTCGGAAATTGGTTTTATTTAAATTTCACAAGCAAAAAGCATCTTCATTTCAGCTAACCATTATATCCCCGAAAATATAATCTGGGGCGATTGACCAGTGTTTCCAGATTTTAACCACCCATTTGCTAAACGTAAAGACATTTGATAGCGCCCATCATTTTATCAATAATATCTGATATTAACTTCTGCTACATGTTACATAAATTTTCCGGCAACACTAATTTGAATCTTTGAATGAGTAAATTCAGGAATGCACTTCCTAGAGTTTTGTTTCTGCAACTGTTAAAGATGTTTAAAAATGTTCTTGCATTAACATTATTTTACGCCGCCTAAGCAGCATAGTGGTTAGCAACGCTGACTGCCGTACACAAGCGCCCCTTGCTGGAATTACGGAGAAGACATGGATGTTTTTACATATATAGTATATGTGTGGCATGGGGGCATTCTAAAAGGCGGAGTGGTGGAGGAATCTCAGAGTCGTCCCCTCTGGGGTGCTCTTCTTCAAAATTTGGGGCGGAACTGAGCAAGGTCGCACTGTCAACTTTGTGGTGCCCAAAGCATTTGCCAACGATAGTCGCAATCTTGCCTGTTTGCCACAATGAATTTTGTGTGTTTGCTCTGCTGTCAGATGATTGGGATTAGTCACAAAAGCAACAACTGGATTTTATTTCTGATAGTTACTTTTATTTTTTTCTCTAATCCTTTAGTAAATTGAACATTATAGTTTATAGAATACACCATATCACTTTCTATGAGATTTTTTTTTCCGCTTCTCACTGCTTACTTTCAAAACAAGCACTATTTCTTTTAATTTTAAAACAAGCACCTTTTCTTTTAATTTTAATAATTCCATTCCTCAGTAACATTTTGCTTTATCACGAGCAGTTAATTTTATACTTTCCGAAACCATCGAGTCTTTCATTTGATGGATTTGCAACTAGCATTCTTTTTCGTTGTTTATTTGTTGTATATGGGTTTGTTATTTATTTTCGGTACATGCTTTGCGCAATTATTTGCTGTATATGTGTGTTATATTTATGCTGCTTTATATAATTCGTAAATAACCTTTTTATTTCCATACATATTTGTTCGTGTACGTTTGTTCGTTGTTTATTTGTGTTAAATTGCTATTAAAATTTTTGTTTTGTGGTTCGGAGTTTTCTGAAATTATCTCGGCTAACTAGGTGTGTAGTAGTAGAAATCGCTTAACACTGGATTCAGTTTCAAATCCAGACCAAAATTCTATGGGCGTTTTCGTGTTTTTCCCTATGTGTTTAGATAGGTACGATATAGATACGGGTCAGGTTTCATCCGAAAGGTCCTTAATGAAGTCATTTTTCCCCATAAGTTAGTCTTCGAGTGATGTTTACATTAATCTATTAACATAACCCAAAGTTATATGTTATTGCAAATTGTGCGTACAAGCCACTTTTCCTTGAAACGTCTTCACAAAGGCATCCCTCCCGTTGGTCGGAGAAGCTTCTTGTGCTTTGCTGTTTTCAGATAACCTAATCTCTTTGTGTTCAGATAATTGTTAGGATAATAATTGTTGTTGTTAATAAATTGATAATAATTGCAAATTGTTCAGATAATATGTATAATATCATTAACCTTTTATAAGTAACTGCAACAAAAATTACGAGCACATAAATAAATAAGATTATTGTTTTTTTTACAGTTCCTGCTTTGAAATTTTGTCTTCAGATCAGCCGATGTCATCATTCTCATTTAGAATAGTGTTAGTGGATTTGCTGATATATTCAGTGAGTTACATTACTTATCCAGTAAATACAGATCAGCACAAAAATGAAATAAATGCCTTTCTGCTTATTCTGCAGAGCCTTTGGAAACACGTCTGGGTCATTAGCTTCTATTTTTGTACCGTTAACAGGAAGTAAGACAGAGTATGGGTCATTGAAGAAAGAGGATGGTATACCACTGTCTATTGTGAGAAATATTTGAGTGTCAGGAATCTTGACCTCTTTCGCTCATTGCAAGGCAAAGGAAGTTATTTGGTATTTATGCTTGCTCAGCTTTTCGTAGATGAAACATATTAGGAAAGGCTCCTGAAAGACTGGCTTTCCTGTCAGATTTCAATGGGTGAAATCAGTGTTAAAAGAAGAAAGAAAACTCAGTTTTCATTTCAAATTTTAGGATACTACTAGCATAAGCGGAAATCATTACACTAGGTCCATCTGTTTCTTTCATAATATTATATAAAGAAGTTTTACATGATTTTGATACTACGTAGTATAAAAATCATTTATTCTGTAACAGGAAAAATTTTATTTCAACAGAATATTTTATCATATAAAGAGAAATTAATGCTCCAAATGATACGTCATTTATTTTTACTCTGTAATCGAAATTTTAATCTGTACTTGTGAGGCTTTATTTTGAAAAGGAAACAAAATTTCGGTGAGAAATTTACTTCAAATGGTAGAAACCAATATATTACCAAAATTGCTTTAGATTAATTCTTGAAAAGACCGAAACACTTCATAAGTTTCCTAAACTAGCATTCATTTAAGGACTTCAATCTTAAATGAGTTTCTTTTGACAAAAGAGTGTCATAGCTTCGATTGATTTTACTTTTCTTCTACACATGTACTACTTATTGTCACAGCTATAAAAGTTCCAAATCGAAATTTTTTATTTGCTTCTTAATGTTTTCCTCAGTTTATTCATATGGTAGAGTTTAATGTTAAGGTAGAATAACACGCAGAACAAGTATTGTTGGAAGTCATTGCTTCTTAATGTTTTCCTCAGTTTATTCATATGGTAGAGTTTAATGTTAAGGTAGAATAACACGCAGAACAAGTATTGATTTGGAAGTCAAGCATGCAATATGCGACGGAGGACGTGGGCACCACCCCTCTACCAATACGTTTAATCGGTATAGCGCCACGTCCACCTTTATCTAGATAACCCTGTGCTAATGCACTAAGACATAAACATACATACAAATGTGGTACCTAATACAGTGTTAAAGCTATATAATGTTATACACTAGATAATACATGACCATGTTACAAGGTGCATGAAAAAGCATGCATACGGTAGCATATATACATAACGTGTGTATTTATATGTTGGATACACTATGATCCTTTGAAACATTTCATTGGGTACACAAAACATGCTTATGCTGAAACATTAGGTATACATGTTATGCTAGAATAAGTAATTAGTACAGTGAATTAAAAGTTCGACCCTAGATTAATACTGTGTGGTACAGTGTCTTGCTACTGGATTATTTGGGCTATTTCCTAGGTACATTAGCCTATGTACAAAGATATTAATACACGTGTATTAGGTACACAATAATCAGTGGGTACCCAAGCGTTAGGTACGTGCTACTTTAACATATATTAATAATAGGTACTTAATACAATGCTGAACAGATAATTGATGCAATTAATTTTAGAATGGTTGATTTTTGCGATACGGTGCCGTGTTACAGGATAAAATGTGCAGATGCATAGTTACATATCATATATGCAGAACATAAATTCATATACATGTATACAGATATTTTGGGTACACAATAGCTATGAGATACACACACATTAGGTACATGATAATTCAGTGCGTAATGGATGTATATTAAGCTATAGAGTGCCAAGTTATGTGATAATACTAGTAGATGCATGGATACAATTACATATAAACAAAGACATACAGACATAATCACATATAGGCAAAGCGTATATACGCTTATATTTGGTACATAATATTCATTGGTGATATAAACATTTGGCACTTACTTCATATACTTATCTAAACTACAGATACATAAAACAATCTTATAACTAGTAATGGGTGCTTATTAATTTTATAATAGGACACTAGGTTGATATCAAGTCTTACTGTGTCATGTTACTTAGAAATATATGCGGGTGCATGGGTACCGCTTCCTATTTACAATGCTATACTGTACTAATTATTTACAATAGTACGTCATTCTGTTCAGAAACACTAGGTACAAGGTACATTTATATACATGAGCAGATGGTACATTGGAGAGTGTCGTTGAGGGTAATTGATGCAAGTAATTTTAGAGTATTTTAAAGATGATATCCTAGATTGACACTATGCGACACAGTGTCATGTTATTTGATGTTATATTCGGTTGCATGGGTGCAGTAACATTTATACTGGAACATTTACACGCAGTTATAAGGTACACAATTGTCATTGGGTACATATGCATTATGTGCATAATACATATACATATTTATACACCAGTTTCTCAATACAGCTCTAGGGCAAATAATTGGGGATATTATTTTTACATGTTACATGATGCTGTATGAGTTTCTTTTGACAAAAGAGTGTCATAGCTTCGATTGATTTTACTTTTCTTCTACACATGTACTACTTATTGTCACAGCTATAAAAGTTCCAAATCGAAATTTTTTATTTGCTTCTTAATGTTTTCCTCAGTTTATTCATACGGTAGAGTTTAATGTTAAGGTAGAATAACACGCAGAACAAGTATTGATTTGGAAGTCAAGCATGCAATATGCGACGGAGGACGTGGGCACCACCCCTCTACCAATACGTTTAATCGGTATAGCGCCACGTCCACCTTTATCTAGATAACCCTGTGCTAATGCACTAAGACATAAACATACATACAAATGTGGTACCTAATACAGTGTTAAAGCTATATAATGTTATACACTAGATAATACATGACCATGTTACAAGGTGCATGAAAAAGCATGCATACGGTAGCATATATACATAACGTGTGTATTTATATGTTGGATACACTATGATCCTTTGAAACATTTCATTGGGTACACAAAACATGCTTATGCTGAAACATTAGGTACAGTAATATATATATATATATATATATATACTAATATACGTATACACAATTATTAGGCACGTAATAATCACTAGATTCCAAGATATTAGATACATTGTATACATACATACATATATATATATATAAACAGATGGTTCATAATACAGTGCTATAGAAAGTAATAAATGCAATTAATTTTAAACAAAGGTTCTCGTTTAAGACTATGCGAAACGGCTTCATGTTACGCAATGTTAAATACTGACATATCACTACAGTAATATTTATATTAGTTAATATATATATATACAAAAATATACAAATATTAGATGCATAATTAACATTGAATACATAATTATTAGGTGCATTATATATATGCATACATAATTATTAGGTGCATTATATATATGCATACATAAAACATAAGATACTCAGTACACTGCTAGAACAATAAATTGGTGCTGATAGTTTTAGTGTAAGATCCTAGTTTAACGCTGTGCGGTACAGTGCCACATTAGGTATCAACATTGGGTACATAATTATTAGGTGCATTACACATATACATGCATAAAACAAAAGTTACTTAGTACACTGCTACAACAATTAATTGGTGCTGATAGTTTTAGTGTAAGATCCTAGTTTAACGCTGTGCGGTACAGTGCCATGCTACAAGATGATATAGGCGGAGCAATAGATTCAGTTATATATATACTAAAACACGTATATACAATTATTAGGCACGCAGTAATCATTGGATTTATAAGCATTTAGAGATATATTTGTCATTTCCTAGCAAGGCAAAAATGCATAAAAACGCAAAACATTTTCATTAAAAATTATGAAATACACAAAAGCTTAAAACACCAAATACAGTTAAAAACAGTTAAAGAAAGCAATTTTTGCAATTAAAATTAGAGTTTGTATTCCAAAACAAACAATTCGGCCAGCGGGTTGAAGGACATATTTTTCGGTACACAAAAATGTAAAGTTAGCTTTAGTGTCATGGCCAAAAAAGACATTTGAGCTCTTGGTGTACAAACTAGAGTTGCAAATGTAAAAAAAAAGCTGCTACGTTAGACCTAATGCCACTTGCACTTTTAAATTGTTGATAATTCTATAATTACTGCATGCTGATTAATTAATGGCATAAAAACCTTAACCAGAACGTAAGAACAGTATAATTCGATCACTTCAAAGAAAAAAATGCAAAACAATTTACCAGCATATAAGAATGAAAAAGCAGAGCTCAGCGAACCTGGTAAAAGGGTTAGCGTATATATATATCTGCCTTTATGGCTTGGAAACATGATGTGTTAGAAGACATGAAACAAACGATTCGAAGTATTGAATTTAGCAGCAATTTACCATGGAATTTGCTTAATCCTCTTACAGAAGATATGAAGCAAAAATTCATAATCGCCAAAATTGACAAAGCCAGTAATAATTTCAGCATTACTTGAATTTTTTTTATGTTTCACTATTTGAAGCTGAACTGAATAATGCTATTACTTACAAGCTTACCAACACACAAGAAAATGCCATAGCAAAAAGGCTAAAAGCTATTCATAAGAAACTACAAATTACAGAACCATCTAACTACAATATATTAGCAAATATTTATGCTCTTCCTGAATTCCATAGGTCACCACTCAAATTTAGATTTATAGCAAATGGTACAAATAATTATAAAACTAATTTAGATTACATATTTGCAATTACACTTAAAAAATCTGTATTTTAATTCATCAAGTAGTTAACAAGCAGCACAACTATTGCTGGATTATTTATAATAACGCTCCAGTTATCAACAGAATTAAAAATTTAGAGATTAAGAACATTTACTGCTATGACTTTGAAAACCTTTCTACTTCTCTAACATTACACGATATTTATACTAGTTTAATGCAAATCCCACAGCTTTTTCCTGACATGCTAAGCATCCTCTAAATTGAAAGATAGAAAATTTACCTGCATTGTGCATTATTTAATAACTACATTAAATTCAATAATAAGATCTTTCAGCAGGTGAAAGGAATTCCAATGGGAGTAAACAGTTCTACGCAAATATGTAACCTATTTCTTTTTGCTAATGAATATAAATTCCATCTAAGTTTGAATAAGAATGAATTAAAGTTATTTGCAAATACATTTAGATACATTGATGATATTATAACTTTCAATAATAATTCTGCTTTTGAACAATTCAGTATTTACCCAGAAAGTTTAACACTGATAGGAACAGAACTAATACGAATCAAAATCATATTGATTACCTTGACCTGCTCATAACTAAACAGAAAAATTAAATTATATGACAAAAAGGAGGACATTCCAGTTTGAAACTGTTAAACTAATTAATTGGAACTCTAATATCTCTAAAAAATAATTAAGTAACACTTTTTGTAGCCAAATAATTAGAATAAAATATATATATAAACTGAAATAGAAGATTTAAAGGAAGAAATAATAAAACTAATTAATGTCCAAGTTAATAACCTTGTCCCAACACAATTTATTAATTTCTATATTAAAAAGGCAGGCACTAACTTTTCTTTTTAATATTTTGGCTATTTATGTTATGATAATATTACCTTAAACCTTAACTGGAGAATAATGGAGGATTTTAAAGAATTCAGGGATTATACTTGTAAATATTTATTAATTAATTATTTTTATAAATTTTTTCTATACTGGATTCTTTCCTTTTACTAATGAAGGGCCAACTCTTTACAAAAGTCTCAATTATAGACCGAACTGAGTGAAGATATGTATCTAGTTTTTTTATTTTCCTTAACTTCGGCCAGTGTTTAGTTAAAGGTTCGATTGAACTTGTATAAAATTTTTAATTAAAAATTAAATTTATTCAATTAAAATTAATTAATTCTATTAAAATGTTTTTTCGCACTGTTAATTTTACTTCAAGTTTTTTTTCCTAAAACGTTTTTACATCCTTTACAGTTTGCAATATCTTTTTTCGCAAACAGTAGTTTACAATATGTTTTTATTATTTTGCATATTTTTACAATGCCTCTAAGTTAGCAACATTTTTTCACACAAACAGGATTTTACATTACTTAGAGTTTACAGAATAGGTTTTCACAATAACTCTAGCAGGTAGCAGCATAACACTCAACTTTACATTCTATTAGCTCCCTCTACTTTTATTTAGCAGCAATAGACTTTTATTAGCTGCAACCTCAGTTAGTTTAGCAAATGCTAGTCCACTCACAGGAATTCAAATATGTAGTTCTAGATAATTTAAATAAGAACTTGCTATTTACTGGCTTTTTAGTATTAGTTTTATATTTTGATATATTGTGTATAGTTTTTAGGTTTACATGCATATTTCGTATAGGGAGTTTTCATTAGGCAAAAGTTTCTGAATTATTTATGTTTACTTCAAAATAAAGAGTTTCTAAATTACTTTTGTTTCGCTTTAAAATTATTTGGTTTTCTACCTCAGTATTCCTAGTCTTTTATTGCTTTCTCAAAATTCTAACTAGTTTAAATTTTCTTTTAATTTCATTTTGAGTATTTCACACATTTGATTTTACTTTTGGTTTTGAATTTTTACCCTTGCCTATATGTATGACGAAACACGAATTGAGTAATCGAAGAGTTAGGTTTGGAGGCAACTTCCCCTTGATAAGTCTGTCTCCGGCCTGCTCAACAATTATTCACTTATGCTAATTTGTTTTAGTTTTTAAAGATTTTTTAGATTAATTTTTAGGAATTATGTATTTTTATTGGTTTCAAATTATCATGGTTTCAAATACGTACACTTAATTCAACTATGCCTTAGAATTTAAATGATATTGTAAATTAGTTCGCAGCGCAATAATTAATTTTATTTTTGCAATTTTAAACTTATATTTACTTTTAACAAGTAGAGAATATTTTTTAAATTCAAATTTCATTCCTTGCAGCAATGGCGCAAGACAAGTTTTTAAAATTTTCCAAAATTTATTTAACTTTACTATCTTTATATATATACACAGTCCAGTCACATTAATGTGACCACCACGTACTTTCCATGTCAGAGTTAAATAACCAATCACAGAAGGCAGGTGGCAGCACAGTGCAGTTGAGCGTATATAAAGGGTGTGTGAGGGCTTCGGAAAACATTTCAATCGTTGGCGTAATGCAGAAACGAAGCGATTTATCCGACTTCCAAAAGGGCATGATCATTGGCTTTCGGGCCAAGGGTGGAAGCATTTCCGAAACGGCTGAGTTTGTGAACTGTTCGCGTGCCGCCGTGGTAAAAGTGTACCGTGCATGGCAAAATGGGACTGTCCAAAATCAGCGACGTGGCAAATGTGGTGCACCACGGGCCATAGATGACAGAGGCGAACGACGGTTGCGGAGATGCGTTCGGGCAGATAGACGGGCTACCGTTGAGCAACTGACCACCAAAATGAACCAAGGGGCTACCAAAAGTGTCTCCCAAAGTACTATTCAGCGAACATTGCTGCGTCTGGGCCTCCGAAGCAGACGCCTGGTTCGTGCACCTATGCTGACTGCTGTTCATCGACGGCGAAGGCTAGAATTTGCACGCCAGTACAGCAGCTGGACGTCCACTGAGTGGCGACAGGTTGCGTTTTCGGATGAATCGCGTTTTATGCTCCATCGGACAGATGGACGTTGGCGTATAAGGCGTGAAACCTCTGAAAGGAACCACCCTGCAACCATTGCCGGAACGGTCCAAGCTGGAGGCGGGAGCATTATGGTCTGGGGAATGTTTTCCTGGCATTCTCTAGGTTCACTGATCATTGTGGAAGGCACAATGGATCAATACAAGTACGCATCTGTCCTTGCGGACCATGTTCACCCCTACATGCGCATTGTTTTTCCTCAGGATGATGGCATCTTCCAGCAGGACAATGCGAGGTGCCATACAGCTGCCAGTGTACGTGCGTGGTTCGAAGAGCACCAGGATGAGTTTACCGTCCTCCCCTGGCCAGCAAACTCACCTGACTTAAACCCAATCGAGCATCTGTGGGACCATCTCGATCGAGTTGTTCGCGCCATGGATCCTCAACCGCGTAATCTAGCGCAGCTGGCCACGGCATTAGAGTCGGCATGGCTCAACATCCCAGAGAACACCTTCAGGGACCTATGTGACTCTCTTCCTGCACGTCTCGCAGCAGTCCGCTCTGCGAAAGGTGGTTATTCTGGCTTTTGACAGATGGTCACATTAATGTGACTGGACTGTGTATATATATATTTAGTGTATATATATACATGTTTGGTGCTGCTGATTGCAACAAAAAGGGAGGTTTAAAACTAGATATTATAGTAGTCCCATATACAAAATTTCAGTGTTTTGCTGCTAATCGCTGTTGAATTATGCAAGATACACAACAGCCGTTACGAACAAATTCCTTCTGAATCCATTTTGCAAAAACGAGGCCTTTATTCTTTCCGTATGTAGAGATGTGAAGCAAACAATTTGTTCAAATGGGTTCGAGAGAGAGATTTAATACAATATCTATAACAAATCGAAATTAAAATAAGAATTCATAGTAATATAAACTCTAAAAATAAAAATGAAAACGGAAAAGGGAAAAAATATGCAAGATAATAAAAATATAAAAGTATAATCTCTTTTTACTGAAACTCCAATGCAGAACTCGTCTGGGAAAAATGAATTAAAGCTTCACAAGAGTAGATTAATATGTTTCGAAAAGCGCTTCGTTCTCCCGGTTCATTTGAGATCAAAAACCAAGAAACGAATATATTATATTTTCATTTAAGACATTAAAATTCATATAAAAGCGAAAAATCGAATCTTAAATGTACCAGGAGTTTCCCTACACGCCTTCGAAACACTTAGAAAAACGAATAAAGCATAACATTGTGCTAAATTGAGCACTAAAAAAACAGAAAATTTTACATTACGTTAAAAAACCATTAAAAGTCATATGGTCTAAAATCATTATATGCAAATCCGAAATTCAAAAATAAATAAATATGAAAAGCAAAACAAATATACTTTAAACTCTATTGTCGTTTAACCAACACTCGAAAATTGGGTGGTGCACGATTATGCTAAACTAAATTTAATACCAAGAAAATGAAAAACCCTTCATAAAGATTCATTAATTAATGAAATCAAATTTGAGCCTTTATCAGCTAAAAACTGGAAACCAATTAGAAAAAACAATTGAAAAAAACGCAAACTTTCTGAAGTCTTAGCACGACAATTTAAACGAAAATATACATAATTCTTCAGACGACCAAACTGTGTTCCTTATAAAGCTGCTCTGAAGAAGCAAAAATTTGTAGTTCTTGGAAAAAGTGTGTGATAAAGTTTAAAGTGTCCAATAGCAGAACTAAGTATTTAACAATGTAAATGTTCTATCCTTTAAGTAAATGTCCTATCCTGTTAAACTTTGTGTGCGGGGTACCAATTGCTGGGCGCGTTCTCTAAAAATTATCGCCTACGAGGAGGGTGATCGTCGACTCCAAAATGGCGGCTTATGAAACTTCTAAAATCTACTGTCTTCTGTAAAATCTTAAAACGAGAAAGTAGTACTGACTCAAAGTTGAGGAAAATGAAAAAATATATGTTATAAAAGATAAAAGTCTTCACGTAATCGGGGTACAATACGTCTTTGAAATTAAAAGCCCCATTTTTTTAGTAACAGCTAGAAGATTTTCCAGTTATTAAATTTACAAAATAGTAAGAAGATAGTACAAATAATAATTAAAAGGGAAAAGAAACAAGATCTTTGTACATATTTGCATTAAATTTCTTACAGTAGTCATTCAACTATTACCTCAGGTTAAAGTTCAACTAATAATACCAGCTTTCTTTAGTGTTATATAAATTTAGAATAGAACTGTTTATTCTCTAAGAGAAGTTTGACTTAGTGATTTCTTCTTGTAAGTATTCGACATTGTTGCAAACATTTTTTTATTCTACGGAGTTAAGTATGTATGGTATTACGTGTTACTCGTTTTGAGATATTGGATTGCCAATGAATGAGTTTTCTTTTGTCGTAAATTTTAATATCTTTAAAACTGATAATTTGCAGATCTAGATAATCAATATCTCCTTGTTGAAAGCTAAGTTTATGGAGTTTCGAACAGGGAGGATAAATGTGACTGCATTCTATTTTATTGAAGTTGTTTGTTGCAATGATATCATCCATGTATCTGTAAATGTTAGAGCAATATGAACGTTGTACTATAGATAACTATTGTTGGAAATGAAATTCCTTAGTGAAAAGGTACAAATTACACTTTGCTGAAGTTTTGCTAGTTTCCATATATTCTCAATATAATTGGAGAAAATGTTCTTCAGTAAGAGTTCAAGTATTTTAAAATTTTTCAGGTCACAACATGCGTAGATGGAAGAGCATTGTTTCAAGAGTTAGTATTGGTAAACAATACACATGGCCTGCAACTCGTTCCCTGAAAATTACAAACTGAATAATAGGGCTCAAAGCATTTCCTTTTGAAGATCCAGATTAAACTGCAATTAAAGAATTGTATTTCTTTTTTAATGAATTTTTCTAAATTTGTATCTAACAAAAACAATTATACAGTCATGACAGGAAGACAGTGTTTAAATATTTCTAGCTCTTTTATCGGCTAATAAAAAATAGAATATATTTAAAAGCAAAGGTACTTTTTAAATAATCAATTGCATAATGCATAACGTTTGGAACTTTAACTAATGAATTTGTTGAAAAATTCTATCTTTAATTGTATATCTGTGTGTAGAACATATTACCGCCTTTGCAAAATTAACGTTTTTCATTTTTTGGTTTCTTAAATCTTCAAAAAGAGTCCTCTTCTACGTGTATAAAGCACATAAATGAAAGTATTAAACTAACATCCCTAATTCTCAAATCATTGAGGCATGAGGTTTCTGAATATGCCGTAATGAATTTGGAAACAATTCACCTCCTCAAGTCAAGCTACCACTTTACCAATAATGCTACTGTGTTTACATTCATTGTAAAATGTTTATAAAAATTTTGAAATCCCCCAAAAATGTATCTCTTTGCATAAGCAGATATACGTAGTATGTTTGGCAGTATTACAAGTTTGTATTCACATTTTGGGAAAAGCAATAAGCTTAATAATTTGCTTTTGCTTACTAAAATATTTATGCTTTCCTTGTGATGATTTGCTAACCAAAATTAGAAACACATGGTGCTGGATCAAGCAAAATGTATAACACATAATCCTGGAGAACAACTCTTCGTGAGCTTCAGTAAAAAATTCCCTCATTCATTCCGAAAACAACGATGCAAAGTTTTATTTACGTCTCTTTATTTATATCAAATTATGTAGATATATATCTGAAGAAAGGTGCACTTGCATAAATGGCCCTAAAGTACAGTATGGCAGTTGATAGAAACATAACACATTTTTTTATACAGAAGTCTTGAGAAAATCGTATTAGAGTATCACCGCTAAAATTAATCAAAGGAACACGTAAAGCTACCATTTACCTTGCATATAAGCCTCAGAGGTAGGATCTATTTATCTTAGTTGCGCAATCTTTCCCATTGAATATTCTTTAAAAAGACCGATTCAATTCCCGGTATCGCTAGCTAGTGCGTAGGTTGTATCCAAGCTCCTTTACTCTGAGATTAATAACGCATAACGGCTTTTCCGTCTCAGGTTCCATTAGGCTAATGACGACTCTGATCTCAAAACAGAACGTAAAAGAAGCAGAGGAAAATGACAGCTGCAAACCCCCATCCTGCGCTATTAATGCCGTCCACAATTGTTGAAGAGTCTGTGTACATTTAAAAGAGCTACCTAAGACGCCATTGGCCTGTGAATGGCGTAGAACTTCTGAAAGGAAAACCGTGTCCCCCAAGATTGGGTTTAGTGTTTGATTCCTGAGATCGTCATTAGTTATGTCTCGTTTCCTCCGAAATACATTAAACATTTTCGATGCTGTGGCCATGTGTTTTCAGTAGTTAGGGAAAGTAATCTTGAACTGATTCTTAGGTTTCTATCAAGTATATCAGCCAAAGTTTCTAGTTTTAACTAAAAGAATTTACTTTACAGATTTCAGATTAACCATGGTTTCTTCCCGTTCAATGCATTCATTTTATGAACTGTTTAATGATATCTCTTTTCTACATGAGCTCTTCCTATGAAGACACCGTCTACAACATGTTAACTCCGACTGCGTACTACGTTTTGTGTTTTAATTTCACAAAATAGCGGGCACTTCTGTCTTCTAATATACTCTCATTTCAAGCAATATTGGGAAGTAATAGGTTGCGAAATAAAATATTTATTTTTATTATTACTTTTTCATACTGTTCTACAAGCTCACCAGCCGCACAGTGGTAAAATCGCTGATCACTGGTAGTCGATCTGGGTTCATATACCGTAAACAAGATGGCCACATATTCGTTTCTGTAGTTTTCCCAATGCGTAACATAGATATGACGCAGTTGCTCTCAGAAAGTCCTCCATGAAGGCATTCTTTCTCTTGAGCAGATAGCTCTCACGTGCTTTGCCGTAATCAGATCAACCCCATCCTTCTGATACATCTCAAATTGAAAATTTCTGCTATTCTTAAATGACAGAAATTACTATCTAGAATTTCTCCGCAGGTATTCATATAATAGCAATCATGTACTACTAAGCTGAACTCTGAGCTTTTCTCTGAGCTCTGTTTATACTCTAATCAACACATCTTTTTTACTTAATTTTTTTTAATTTCCTATAAGATAAGCAATTACGTATAAGGTGATATCACCCTATTATAGTTCAGAATATGTCATTACCTGTCATGTTTTTACTGAGCCTAAAGTGAAAATTTCTTTTAAAATGAAGGCATCCCTCCCCTTAAACAGAAAGCCTTCAAGTGAATTGTCATAAACTACATAATCCATAATTAAAACTTAGGCTTTCAGATTTCGCAACTGAGGACACATTTCTTATAACATGGATTTTGGTGGCTACTGTTTGCTAGTAATCTGCCTAGATGTTAGTCGATTGAGTATTCTGTTATCTATTATTTTTATCTATTTTTATGTATTAACGCTGTTGAAGTTGATGCAGATTATGTTACTAATAAGAATAATAACCTAAACTAAATAAATTTTACAACACTTGCAAAAACAAATCGTAAAATTAATTTTAAATTATAGAAAATGTGAATATAAGAATGATGAAATATTGTTTAATATGATCTTAGCCCCATAAAACTTTTAAAAGTGTTCCCTTAAGAAACTGTTCTACTTAGAAATTAGGCCGCACCTTCATAAAAGTTTCACACTTTTGCTTGCTTTCTTTTTTTTTATTATGTTTTATTATGTGTAACAAAATTGTACAGAACATGACGAATTCAGCTATATGCAATGCAGCATTAAGCGTTTTGCAAATGGATGGTATAATAATACCTTTCTTTTTGTCATTAAGCTCAAATGACATTAGTCTTGGGGCATATTTTTTTATGTGAAAATGTGTATGATTTCATGATAAAATAATATTGTTAATTTTCATTATTATTTATCATTGCTTTTAAAATTTCTAATGTATCTTTAAGGGGTTATTTCGTTCTGCCTGCTATATGATATTAAATATATTTCTGAATATTTAAGAAGCACTTGAATCGCTTTTTGGAGAAATACCTTATATACTTTAATATATTCTCTAATTAGGGGAAATTAGGGGTTAAAGTATATACTTTAAAATATACTTTAAGTATATGCCTTAATATATACTTAAAGGGCGAATGGGAATCAGGGGACCCAATCGCCAAATACTGCTGGTGAAGAATTATCATCCACCACCTTTTTGTTCGGGAATTTTACAAACAGCACAAACAGCAATACTCTCTTCGGGACTCGAACCACGGACCTCTCGAATACGCGTCGAGAGGGCTAACCACTACACCACGAAGGCATGCCAAGAAGGCGGGAGAAATACCTTATCACCTTGTAGAGCATTAGGGATTTTTTGGAGCAGGAGTATTGAAAAATGAGCAGCGCCTTCGCCGGAAATCGAATCACGGACCTCTCGGTTACGCGTCAAGCGTGCTGACCACTACACCACGAAGTCATGCGAGGAAAGCGGGAGATATACCTTATAACCTTTAATTCTCATGAGGAAAATTGACATGCAAGATAGCATGTTTTTATGTCTTTACTCTTATATTATCATTTGGGTACACATATTGCAGAACGATAATTTCATATTGCGTCTAATGGCACTTTTTGGTACTTCAAAAATTAAGAATTGGAATGTTTCATGCATCCTCAAAATCAGAAATGTAATTTTTAAAAATTAAATACTTGCAGAAATTTGCAGCTAAACACAAAATTGATTACAACTCATAGAAAAGGTTTTTCCATATCAAAATATACGTTATCGACATGGAAAGTTTGAAATTCATAGATTCTGGGACTTATATATTCATAATTTTTAGAACTTAATTTAAAAGACTCAATCCAGTAGTATGCCTCAGTAGTTTTTTTTTTATTACTTTCACTTTTTGGGGCTTATCTAGATCGAATCACTTATCAATATATCACCTTAACATTATATCATCTTATTATTTACAAAGCTTCAAATTTTTAGACTTTACGTAGTACTTGCAAAAAGTCACCAAAACTTCATGCGATCAGCCCATTCGCTGGAAATCAGGTCAAGGTTACTGTGCTATAAGATATGCTGTTCTCGACCAGAAATCTTTTAGTGAGTGATGTCATTGCTGATACTCTACTCAAAGTATTTACCCGCTATTCCTTTTGCGTCTTCATTTTTATTACTTCATTCAGTCAAGTGACGTCATTAAAGCCGAACGTTGTTCAGAGCTAACCTTGTTTTTCTTCTGACTAGGGATGAAGTATCAGTTTTCATCTGGCCTTTTTACTAGGTAATTGATGGGTTCAGGATGACATCGAAACTTATAATTGCACATATAATATACATGTGAAGCATGTTATTATACGCACATATACTAAGCACTTTTATGCAGCCTTATATAATAATAATAAAATTTTTCCATCTATATAATGAATTTCCCCAGTCTATATTTATGACCTCTTGTTTTGCCCTTTAGAATGACAAAAATAAATATAGTTGAAAACCACTATTTCCGAATCTTTCTTTACTGCTTATATGTTTATATTACAGGAACAAACGAAGTAAAAAACAAAAAATAATAAAATAAAACTGAACCAAGGCTAAAGGATAAATCAACAGATACACTGAAGCAAACTGAATGTGTGTGGCCATTTCTTATATTTATGAGAAATATGACGTTGAAATCTATTTCCAACGTGAATGTGCTTGATGTTAGTTCGGAAGAAGTCTTATAAACAGCGAATATTAAAGCGTTCAGTATATCACGTAACGTAAACATTTACTACACAATTTAGGGCATCAACAATGGAAACACAAAGATTAACAGAGTTCTGAGATAAAATATTTAAAGACATACTTTTCACTTCTTAAGTAATTTGCATTTTGATAAAGTACGCTGAATAGTTCACGCGAAAATGAAGCGCGAGACGTATCCAATCACACAAACATCTTTCTAACACAAGCTACGTAATTATTTTAAACCAGAAATATGCATTTCTCTGGAATTAGGTCATCTTAGAATTAAATCTATATGAGATCAGCAACAAAAACGAAAGCAAACGATTTGCCATATTTCAAAGAGCCAGAATTGCATTCAACGTGACTATTGCCTAATGGGGAGCTACGATAAGAAAACTTTCTTTAAATGCTGACCTCTCCTACGCTTGAGCTTCGCCTTGAATCGCCTTTCTATGTAGAGATAAGCTTTTACGACGACTAACTCTTCCAAGTCCTTCATTTATTTTCGTGATTTAAATGCACGAGATACTGTCCTAAGAGGGGTCTTCATTTTCTGTCCCACCCCCATTCAGTGCAAAAGGATGTATGTATGTCATTCTTTCCTTGGCGCCAGAAATCCAGACGCCTTGTCTACAAGTGGTGCAGATTTTCCTGTTGATCGTTCAAAGGCTACAAGTGGCCATTCACGACATTCATAACTTTTCTTCTTGGCTCGAAATACGCTTTATGAATACAATTTCGTTTCTTTCGGCATATTTTTTAAGAAAAAACCGACCGTATTAGTCTTGTAGTAGCAGTGCTTTAAAAAGGAAGCGCTTCTGTCTGGGTTATATATTTCAAATGATTGCGGTACTTAGGGTGGAGATGGTTGCGATTGGGATAAAAGTGTCCATTTTGGGAAGTATTTTTTTAACTTGAAATATTTTGATGTATGAGACCACTCTGACTTTATTTATTTTAAATAGCTTTTGTAGATTTATTCTCTCGTGTATCGAGTTAAAAAAAGAAGGATGATTTATAATAGAAAACAACTTAAGAGTCAAATTACTCTCTATATAGTTTACAAAATAACAGTGCTGTTAGCTGCTATTCATAAAACATTTAATAGTTCGTATTGTGTTTAATCAATAGAATGTTTGTTTATCATATAAATAACAATATACATTGATTTTTTTGGTTTTCTTAAGATTTTCAGTAATCAATAAAAATTTTGAAAACGTATAAGGTATTTCTCCCGCCTTCTTCTCATGCCTTCGTGGTGTAGTGGTCAGCATCCTCGACGCATAACCGAGAGGGGTCTTTCGAGTCTGGGCGAAGGCTCCGTGTTGCTGATTTCTCATCACTCCTTCTTCCGAAATAAACCTAATGTCTCTACAAGTGGCGCCCGAACTAAAAGGTTGTGGATTCTCCACCACCACGATTTGGCGATTGGGGCCACTAATACCCTGTCGCCTTTTAAAAGAGGGAGTATATAGGTATTTCTCCTGCCTTCTTCGCATGCCTTCGTGGTGTAGTGTAACCGAGAGGTCCGTGGTTCGATTCCCGGCGAAGGTGATGCTCATTTTCATCCCTCCTGCTTCCGAAACAACCTAATGTCTCTACGAACGAAATATGCAAATGTTATGTATTACTTATTTCAGTTGTGATTTAAATTGTTTTAAAGGTAATGTTTTAACTTATTTTGCTTCAGACTTAAAGTTTAATTTGTTTTAATTTTTGTAGTTGAACTTAAGTTTCTTTGGTTTGTTTAAAAGTAATTGTAGTCATTTAATTTGTTCTCTTGACAGTTTTGGTTAACGCTGATTTTAAGTTGCTTGTGTAATTTATTTTTCTTCTTTACTTTTGGTTGGTTAACTATTTAAATTCTGTTTATTTTTCTTAACCTTGGTTGTTAATGTTAATCTCTTGATAAGTTGATCCTTAAGGTCAATCTTTTTAAAGTTTGTTTACACAAGTTGGTGTTTAAAGTTAATTTATGTTTTTTTTGTGTCCCCTTTTCTGCTAAATTTGGGATCCAAATTTTCTGACTTTGGTGGTCGTTTTGGTGTTGTGGAGCATATATAAAAATTTTCGTACTTGATTATTGTATTTTAACTGAAGTAATTTTATTTCCTTACTATGGTGGTCGTGTTTGGTGTCGGAATAAACCCAAGAAAATTATCTGTGAAATTATTATATTTTTATTTAAGTACTTATCAGTATTGAAGTTAATTTGTTGTAAATTCTATAATTAACTCTTATCCCTTCAAAACTTTCAAATTCAGTCCGTTGCCCTTCCAAAGAGATTTATTGACTTGTTTTCGATTTCTTCGCCCGCTAGACGGTAGTCTGTGAAACCTCTGTCAACATTAGTAAAAATTGCACCCTGCGGAGAGGCTAGTTTCTACATTACTAACTCTGCCGTAGGGTCAGGGGGGCGGGATGTTTTTGCTTACTCGCAGGCTTTTCCTATGCTGGAATGGGACCCCTCGTCGAGGCTAGCAGCGATTCTTCGCCACGTCTTGGAGCTCTTTACACCTTGAACTGCACCTTCCTGCGTGGTTTTTCCCTGGGGTTGCCGGGCTGTTGGCGGTTTTCC
>KK122093.1:3996-15667 GCA_000611955.2 Stegodyphus mimosarum | reverse complement strand
AAAAAATCGTCCAAAAGGAACTGCTGTGACAAAAGTTGTAGAAATTGTTAATAAAGAAGAAACTCGAAAAATGATTATAGAAAACGTTCTGCCTGCTACGTGAAAAATTTCTAAGTAGTGAAAATTCGAGTTCTATATACATACAACAGGACAATGCCAAGCCTCATTTGGCAGTGGATGATCCCAGTATCACAGAAGAATGTTCGAAAGATGGATGGAATTTGCAATTACAATGTCAACCTCCAAATAGTCCGGATTTAAATGTACCTGATCTCGGGTTTTTTAATGCAATACAATCATTGCAACATCAGATGCCCACAAAGAATATTGACAACTTAATTGATGCTGTTGAAGTCGCTTTCCAAAATATAGAAGTAGAAAAGCTTGCCAATGTATTTTTAACTTTACAAACATGTATGGAAAACAGTATGATGTCAGGCGGAGGCAACTCGTACAAAATAAAATAAAATAAGGAAAAACTTCGTCGTCAAAATCTTCTTCCGCGAAACCTGTCATGTAAACCCGAAGCTATATTATGTGCAAGAAATTCCTTAAATATCAATTAAAATTGTTTAATTTGCAATTAAAATTATCACAACTTGGTATTTTCAATCTCATTTTTTACTTTCCACAAATGTAGCACTTATTTTGAGACAAATTTTTCGAAGCAAATTTACAGGGTTTGCACTTTCTTAAGGCACGTCCCATTTTGTGAGGACTCTACCACCGTTGTGCAAGAAAGATCATTTTCTTCCTAATGAATTCACGATTCATTAGCTATTATAGAATATACATATAATAGTTAGCTATTATAGAATATATATATAATAGTTTTATGCGATTGTGGGAAGAGTCCTTACAAAATGGGGTGTTTCTTAAGAGTGCTCAAAACTTGGATTTTTTTAACTAACTTGGTACTGATTTAAGCAGCGAATGCTTGGTAAGTAAATGTTGTTGACTGATAGCACAGCACCCTGAAATCTCTGAAAAATGTTCAAACAAAATCATAAAATCATCAGAATCAATGATCAGTACGAAAGTATTCAAATGTAGCAACTAATTTGGGACAGAGGGAGTACTATTCTTGTGAGTTTATCGTTTCTGTTTGTTAACATGTCCATTTAAAACTATCAAATGTGTGTTTTCGGCGCGTATAATCGCTACGGTTTTGCGCCAAGAAACCAAACTCCACCACCACCACCATCCTCCCTGGTGCGACACGCGCATTAATGAATTGTTTTTCACATTTTCCTAAGGACTGCACTAATGATTTATTTTTCACTACTATCTATCTCGCAGCAAAACAGGAAAAAGTTTCTCATTTATTCAGATTCTATCAGTGTTTTGATGTCATTGGAGTCTATCTCAAGCAGCTCAAACCCTTTACTTGCAAAAGTTCTAAAAATTAAATTGGAGTCTCAAAGAAAGAGGATACGAGACACTTTACTGCTCGGTTCCCGAGCATGTTGGGATTAAAGGGAATGAATTAGCAGATATAGCGGCTAAAAATGCAGTGGAAATATCCAATGACCCTGCTCCTTTTATAGACATACAAAAGATTATTATACAGAAAACGCTTACCAACTGGCAGCAGTTCTGGGATGTACAGGTGAATAATGAACTCAGGCAGATCAAACCTCTGGTAGAATTTTGAGAGTCACATAAGCGTCGTAAAGAAGAAGTTTTGCTGACAAGACTGAGAATTAGTCAGTCTAGGCTTACTCATCGTCACCTGCTGACGGAAGAGAGTGAGCCAGTCTGCACGGAGTGTAAGATACCTGTGTCTATCTAGCATATTTTAGTTGATTGTCCCCTTTATGATTCTTCTCGCTTTTTATATTTTATGAGAACAGATGTCTCATTAGCTACATTGTTGGGACGTAAACCCCATTTTAATGTGTTTAACTTTTTAAAATCCATTAGTTTGTATCATAGTTTTTAATAGTTTATACTCATTTTTTTAGCTCATCATTTAAATCATTATATGCTTTGAATTGCATTTGAGCACACTGAAACTTTAAGCTTTCATTTTAGGACATATATCGCGTATAATTTTATATAGTGACATGGAGTTCATTATCATGATTTGTGAGGTAATTTTTTTAAAATTTTGTTTTATTGTTTTGTATATTTAATTACAGTTGTTATTTGTCTATAGTAATGGTTTTTACAATATATACTTTGTTATAACAAAGTATATATCAAACATACTTTGTTATAACAAAGTACTATCTCACTTCAACCTACTGAGTAATTGATCTAGTGTCTGGCGCATAATAATCATATTTGGTTTTGCGCCATAACCAACCAACCAACCAACCAACTTTCCTAATTTATTTTTACTCTAATGTATATTTATTCCATTTGTCGTCTCTTTTAGTATTATGTAAATGACCTTGTAATATTTATTATTGCCAAAGGATTCGTGCTTGCTTAAATTCTCTAACCTTAATTTTTTTATATATCCCTTCTGTGTAATACACCTTGCCTTGCAGCTTACCAGTTCGACAGCTTCTGTACTTATATTTCTACTTCTCCTTGAACATGTATATATGTAAAATTATATGTATATATTAAGTATATATATTGTGTAGACAATTTAAATAATATAATCCAGTTAATACCGAAAAATGAGGAATATACGTGTTTACATTAGGGGTAAGGCTTTACAGCCTAGGCACCCTGGCGATACGCCTCTACTGATGCTTCTTCTTTAACTGGCAAGTCGCACGAGGAGAATAAGCAAATCATACTCACTAAAAGTCAGGATGAAGAAGAGCACAAAAAAATTCGACCTAGTCTCTATGCGCTCAGCGGTCGAATTGGGGAGAAGGAGGCAGGAATCAGGAGTTAAGTTGATGCTGTTGGCTGCAGAGGAGAAGATGATTAGGATTTTGAGCATGGACGCCGAGGAGGAAGGTCGCTCGCTTAGCGAGCTCGCGCCAACTCAGCCAGATATTGGAATTTTGAGTGATATTTCACAATTAAACGCTAATAACGATATGGATACTACTAACCCTGTGCTGAAAGTGCAACTATTACTGATAACAACCCTGACGACCGATTGAAACTGATAATGGATTTTTACGGACTCAAATCTCAATTCGAAGCCATTCAAACTCCAAAGATGTTCCTAAAGAGGACCGGAGCTACTTTGGATAATACTGGATATATGCAATTGGATACGGCTGGTAAGCATCTCTTTAACCGTATTAATGACATCGCGAACCAGCTGGAAATTCAAATTTTTCAGCTACCAGCCACTTTAGATGAATTTCAGAAATTAATCGAGAACGAGAAACTTGCCAAAATGGCCGCCGAAAAAGAAGTTCTTCTCCGTAAGGAGAAATTCAAACCTGTTTCTCGCACGCATAGCGTGAAGAAACAGGGGGAAATCTGATTCTGAAGGATTTGCTATACCCCCAAACACCTCATTGCCAAAAAAACACAACCTAATCACACCACTAATGAAAACAATAGTAACTTAATTACATCTAATTCTTTCAATAGCATACAGAACAACTCTGAAAATTCAGAAAATTCAACACAGCCGGCTGTCAATCAACCACCCAAAATACAAACTCCATCTCCCATATTTATTAAACCTCGTGCTGATTGGCACTTTCTACTTAATCAGTTTCTCTGTGATTAATGTGACTGTTCCTCGTTTGTGCGGGTGCTGTTGCGTTTAGCTATGTATACCTCTATAAGAAATATGGATTTTACTAACCCGAATTCATCAACGTGTTCCACCATGCAAGAAAATGGCTCAGCTAGGCCTACCTCGTGGGCGGATGCCTCGTGTTGAATTATTAATAGCCTGTGTAGTGATTCGGATATTCCTGATTTGGACTCAAAAGTGTTAACTAGTGAACTTATTTCTGAAATACAAGGATTGAACTTTGAGGATAAAACCAATATTATAAATCTTACAAATATGGATGTAACCAAGCTACCTACTCTGGATCACCGTTCCTACATCAATCTTATGAACTGCCTGTATGCGTACGCTACTACTGCGATTTTACTTGCAAAGCTCAAGAGTGTACTTCAACCCTATTTGTTTATCATTTATCATTATCTTTAAGTGACTTTGTTTATATTTACTACTTGCAAAGGAAGGACTTTTTTTACTTGCAAAGCACTAACTAATTAATTGTGTAAAGTGTTTCCCACCCGTGTAAAATATGTAAATAACCTCCAGAAGTGTGAACTCTGAACTAAATAATATACTCCAACTCACTGTGTTTACAAAGACTCAATACTCCAGCTAAAGTATTAAATGAAGCCGCCTCTAGCCTGGTCAGTTTACGGGAGGGTGACCTCACGTGACTGACATTGACCACTCACCACGCGCAACTGACTTTTCCTGCTCCAAAAAGAAAATCTTAAGATATTCGTACTAAAACTGTAGTTTCTCTCGGTGCCATTTTTTTCCAAATCACCTGTAAAAAATGCCAAAAAACGATATATGACATGCGATACTTCTTACAAAATATGCCAACAATTGCTTATTTTCCTCGTTTCTTCATGTCTTGTGAGAGTGTCCTACAAGTTAACTCCACATCTTTACCACATTAGCGATCTATGTACAAAATGTCACCAGCTCTGATGGCTTTCCATATCAACTTGAACTTTAATACACGTACGACTAAGTACCTGACTTGTTTCGCCTCATTTGGCACGGCGTATCGCCTTTATTTTAAAATTTAATGCCAATGCCTTAGGGTTAGTTTACATGACAGACAGTTAAAGCAACAGAGCTGCTAATTGCTGTCAAAGCCATTCAACTGTTCTGTTTTGTTGCAGAAGTAAATTCAACATTACTATTATGGGGTAAATCAAAATTAGAGTATTTAATATGCCTTTTTATTAAGAAAGCAGTGCCTCCCCCTCTGTTATGTGTACGGTCGTTCCTTAGGATATTATAGCCTTATATTTTAAAGCGGTCTCCACTTCTCAAGTGCGTCTCGCTTAGAAGCATGATATCAGTTTTATGTTTTTCCAAGTAGTGTGCAATTTCCTGAATTTGTTTTCTAGCACCATTAGCATTGAAATAACAAATTCTTACATAGCTATTGGTAGCCGAGATAATACTAGTATTTTGTATTTGAGGACTAGAATACATAGTCAATATTAGAAAAGTATTCAAGTGCCGTCATACCGACTTCAATTCTCTCAACTATATTTTTTGCTTGCTTAAATTGATGAAAAAATTCTTTTGCTTTTGAGAATTGTAGCCGTAACCAATCAAAAAAGGAGGGCTGATCATTTTGTTTCTTGTCTACGAATTTTTTCCAAGTTAAGTTTTCTTTAGGTTGAGCTTCTGTTTAGATCCGGGAAGTGGTGGGAATTGTTCTGAGTTTAATTTAAATTTAGATTTCTTTACATTTAGAGATTTTTCTGAGTTTTCATCTTGTTTAATTTCCTTTTGCTGGTCTTTCTTTAAATTTTTAGGGAATTTACTGCAACCTCTGTACGAAGAAACGTGATTTCCTCCGCACACGGCGCACACTGATGGTTTTTATCCTTTTTTTGCAGTGCCTTGAAATCCTTCACGGGCGCCCTGCGCATTTCTGGCATCTCGGTTTATAGTTACACAGGTCTCGTGTGTGCTAGTACCGTTGGCACTTATGGCACTGCACGGAACCTGGTTTAGATCTGTACGTAGTGACGAATAGGTGTAATCCTCTTAACGATTTAACGTCATGGATTTTCTTACCCTCGGGACTTCTTTTCGTTTCAACCATAAAAAGTGGCAATTTTGTTACAGTTCCATCTTCAAAACGAGTCATTTGTCTGACTTCTAACACATTTTTTTTATCTAAAAGTTCCTTCTTAATTATATCAATATTGGAATTTTTGGGGAGCTTCTTAATCAGTGTTTTTATCGGTTTTTCTGAGTTAATCTTGTAGGTGTGGAAGGGCACTGTGAACATTTTAGTGACTATTCGATAGTCATTTATTTCAAATACTTTAATATTAAGAGTGTCACCCTTTAAGTTCCCGCGTAGTTTTTGTACACCTAAGCTTTCTATCTCTTCCTTTAATTTATCCCAATCAGCATTGAAATCCGCTAAAACAATTGGGGGAATATGGTTCGCATTTTTCTTCGGAAGAACGAATTCATCTGTATTTTCATCTCCTTGATCCATATGGTCTTCCGGAGTTAAGTCTTGAAATTTATTTTTATGAACTGGGGAAACAATTTCCGAATTTGATAGCGTACGCTTATGCGTTTTTGTCGGAGTTTTGAATCCTTCCTTATCAGTGGTAATTTCCTTTTTCCGCGCTTTAGTACTGTGGTTTTTCTTTAATGAAGCATTTTCTATTTTACTATTTTTCTGCGTTAGATTATGCATGCTATTTTGTGAGTTTGAAGCCATTTCGGCGTTGTGGCTGTGAGCCGCGTTCATCCTAAGTTTCTCTTGATCGATAACGATTGAGATTGCATTTATTACATTTTCGGCTTCAACAATTTGTTGTGAAATCTCTGGGGTTTGATCATGCGTGATAAGCTGATTATGGCGATCAATGCATCGAAATTTTAACTTATCTAGTGCTGATAACAGATCTTCCTCATTAGTGACGTTAAAATCCTCTAGACATCTTTTAACTAAACCATACGATTGCTCTACTGTATTTTGATACTGCCTATCCTAATCCATGCCTATTACCTAACGTAATGCCATGCCGAGAATAAAGAAATTTCTTACCGTCTAAGTAGCGAGTCACCTCAGAGCAGTAGTCCAACTCCAAAGAAAGCAAAGTCCGGAAAGGATGCGTGAGGGAAAAAATATCCAACCTGTCTCTTCGAGCTCAGTGTTGTCCTCAACATTTCCTGATGAATACGGTTGTTCCTTATATACCAAGGAGCGTTTACAATCTGCCTGAGCAAAATGTTCTGGGCAATTTGGAGTTTTCCTTGATATTTATTACAAGCATACGCCCAGACAAGGCAAGCATAACAGAGTAATGGCCGCATAATGGATTTATAAATGAGCAATTTGTTATCTATGGATAAAACACTGTTTCGAGCAATTAAGGGGTAGAGTCTAGCTTTACGAGCTGGAAACTTTTGCATAGTAGCTGTAATGTGTGGGTTCCAAGAAAGTGTCTTACTGATGATCACCCCAAGATAAGGGACTTGCTTGGCCCAGGGGATGGAGTTTCCATAGAAGTTCAGGTTGGTTTTGAACTTTTGCTTTCTTGAGAACATAATGGCTTGTGTTTTACTGATGTTTATTTGAATTTTCCATTTGATGAGCCAAGCCTCTAGTGCATGTATGTATTTTTGTAGCCGTTGTATTTCTGAACCAGCAAATGGACTTTGTGATAGGATTGCAGTGTCATCAGCATACATGGCTAATGTTGTGTCGTGTGATGTTGGGATGTCGTTCACGTAGATATTGAAGTAGGTGGGTCCTAAAAGGGACCCTTGTGGGACCCCAGCCCTGATAGAGAGGTGTGGAGTTGGAGCCAGAGACATGAACGACAAAGTTTCTACCTGTCAGGTAGGACTTAGTGATATTTGTGATGTAGCCAGGGAAACCCAGGCTGTGTAACTTGTAGGCTCAAAGCGTTGGCTTCTGGAGTACCTTTGTAACTTAATGCAATTACCTCCACAACTTCCTTATGAAAAACTGATATAAATAAGGAGCAATGGCTAAAGACAGATGAAAGAACCGTTAAGGGTTTATTGAAAAGGGAGTAAATAAGGAGTCCACATATGGACGAAAACTTCTAGTAAATTGAAAGAGAGAGATGATTGTTAAGGCGAATTCCTGAACGCGCTGCGTTAATGGAATCGGAAAGAATGAAAGAGATAACGGCCGGGAAACTTTATGGTTCCAGGGCCTGGGAAAGGTAAGCTAGGTAGTACGGACAGCCGCAGAGATTGCTAATGCCTTGGGGATGGGCGGGGGGAACTGGTTTTGCGACCAAAGAGGTGGTGCAGGGGAGAAAAAGCGCGCGAAGGAGTTGGGGGGGAGTTAGTCTATTCTGCAGAGGCGAAAAGTTCTCCTGCCTCCCGCGGAGAACCGTAATGTTCGTTAACTGCGAAAAAGACGAAGAAATGTGTCGAAGCTCTCCTACCTCCCGTGGAGAACCGTGAAGCTGCTTAACTGTGAAAAAGACGGAGAAATTTTTCTGAGTGCGCTCCAACCTCCCGTGGAGAACCGCGAGGTTAGTTAACTATGTAAAAGAGGGAGAAATTTTTCGGAAGGAGATTTAAAGACCTGAGTGTTAGGGTGAATGATTTATGTTTTATGCGGAAATAGTAAATTTTAATGCATAGGAAATAGTTTAAGGTGCTGAATAGAATAATAAATTGTGCTGGTTAATTTAAATTAGAAATTATTACGTTAGCGTTTAATAATTTAATTATGGAAGTTAAGGATAGAATTTGGGCTATTTATTTATCTAAATAGATTTAAATCCTGAGTGTCTGGGCCGTGGCATGTGGAAAGCGGAGATCTTGGTAGATGGAGGAGCAAAATATGGTTAGCAGCAGGGATGATATGCCGGTTGAACGAGGCCGGATTAGGTCCGGCGGGTAATTAAGAATAGTTAAGTATCGTCGGGTTAGGCCTGTTAAGTGCTACTTAAAATTTAATTTAGAAAGAATTCCTAGTCAAGCAAACATCTCCGCTTGGGCTTCCTAGGAAAAATATTAAATGTTCTATCTAGAACGCTCCTAGGTCGCTTAGCAGAACTAGGTTCTGCTGGGTCATATGCAGGAAGTGAGTGCAAGACTGGCTTTTCAATCTGTGATAATCTATTGAAAAACTTGGCCCAATTTTTCCGAAAAAAGGCGTCCAGGGGAAGAATTTGGAGATCATTATGTAGCACTTCATTACGGACGAAATAATGAGCATTAGTCAGAATACGAAGCGTGACGCTCTGGAATACTTGGATTTTCTTTAGATGGCTGTTAGCTGCGGTGGACCAGACGACGGCTGCGTACGTCACTATGAGGAGAATGGTACTTTTATACAGGAGGATCTTGTTGCTGAGAGAGAGGTTGCTGGTTCTATTGATGAGTGACATGAGTTGAGTCCTGGTATTTCTTGTTTTGGAGATGACATAGTTGATGTGTGTATTCCAGAGCAGCTTCGCATCTAGATGTACTCCCAGATATTTGTAGGAATCCACCCAGGGTATATTTTCTTCAAACAACCTGAGTGGTGGGAGTTGGCTATGGACATTCCTCTTTCTGGAAAAGAAAACTGTGGCGGCACTTTTGGCGACATTGATTTTGAGCAGTATAGCTTCGTAGATCTTACTAAGTGAAGACAGGAGGCTGATCGGTCTGTAATTTTGAGGGACCTTAGGGTCCATTTCAGGTTTTAGAATAGGAATGACACAGCTATCAGGAAAATATTTTAACCTTAGCATTGAGTTGATCAAAACTGCTAGGTAAAATACGAATTTATTGGTAAGTTTTTAATCATGCGATTAGAAATCTCATTGTTGTCATAATGGGTTCCTCAGTGTGGGAATCTGAGGAAAGAAACTCTTCAACTTGGTGTTGGACTTCATGCGTGTGCTCTGCACAGGAATCGAACATGAGTCCAGTGTTGGGTAAAAATTGGTTTTGGAGGCTGTCCGCAATGCGTTCAACCTTCTCAGTGTCTGTTAATGCCATCCGGTCATTGACCGTGCCCATTAAGGGGGAGAATGTCGTGTTTAGGTTTGCGTAGCCGAGCGCTAGCTTCCCAAAGGCTATTGTCTGAAGTCTTTAGGGACTTAAGATAATTTGAGTATTTATCGTCTGCGTATTTCTTAATATCAGACTTGATCTCATTCTGGAGTCTTCGCAGTTGCACTCGAAAGTGTTCTAAACGTGTATTTTGCCAATCTCTGCGAAGATGGTTTTTAATTTTGATTTTTTCTTTCATGACGTCAGGTAATTTATAGTGATTAGACCTGAATTTGGGCTTGGAAGCAGCTGTGAACGCACTTCCCAGGGTTTGGTTGAGCCTGTCAATGGCTAAGTCAACTTCTTGATTATTGTTAATTTTGATAGGGAGCAGAATACCATTTTTCAAAACAAACCGAAAGTTGTCCCAATTTGTAGAGACTTGCGCCGGTAAGTTTTGATTAATTTTGGTTGAGGTGAACCGGATAATGGTCAGAGGACAATTCCGGGATCACTTCGATCGAATAATCTACTGGAATATTTTTGGATAAAGCCAAATCTATAATAGAAGGGGCACCTAACCCCCCACTGCATCATCAACTTTCACTGCATCATCGATTAGCACATCTTTTACCATCTCTTCTGTGATCTCTGTGAGAGATGGGAAGAGTTCCCAGTCTGCCCTAGTAAGTATGAAATGGGGTACTCTTGACATGGGATTTTTTCCATCTCGTGTGATAGATACCAGAATCGGAAAATGGTCACTATTGTAAGGATAATTTCCAACACTAAATGTGAAGAAAGGCAAAAGAGATGGAGAACAGATAGCAAGATCTAAGGCGTGAAAACTTCTGGTAGGTTCATGGAAGTAGGTGTTCTGTCCGTTATTCAGGAGACAAAGGCAATTGTCTTCAATCATTTGCTCAATTTGTCTGCCTCGCGAGTTTCTATCCCTACTTCCCCAAAGTGGACTATGTCCATTTAAATCCCCTATGATGATAAAGGGTTCAGGCAGCTGCTTTACTAGGTCGTCTAATTCCTGTTGAGTGACATGATGATTTGGGGGCAAATATACAGAACAGACTGAAAGTAAGCTCTGTATATTTACTTGGATGGCAACAGCTTGGAGGCGTGTACTTAAAGATATCGGACTAGAGGGATAGTTAAGTGAGGTTAGGAGGCCGACACCACCACTCACATGCTCACCTGTAAGATTATCTTTCCTCATGAAACTGTACCTCCGAAGCTTAGCTTGTTGAACGGGTTTTAGAAAGGTCTCTTGAACTGCCAAGCACACAGGGTGATATAAATCTATCAAATTTTTAATATTTTCGAGGTTTTGGTGGAAACCGCGACAATTCCATGAAATGAGGGTGGCCATTACGCTTGCTGTTTGTTCTTTCGGTGCTGTTGTTTAGATTTGCGTGGAAGCAGGTGTTTTGGGACATCTAGCCCCTCTTCCACATCCATCTCAGAGTCTATGTTGTCTGAGCTGATGCTCCCAAAGGAGCTCAAACTGGGATCTCTGAGAGGTTTTGAGGTTTTCTTTCTTTCTTTATTGGTTTCGCTTTGGTTATTGTTTGTTTCTCTATTCTGTTGAGCTTGAACTGTTGATGTTACTGATTTCTGTGATTTGCTTTTTTGTATATTCTGGCTTGGCTGTTTATTTGGCAAGCCTATTGCTGTCTGTGTGCTTACTGATTTAAACGATTTTAATGCACCAGCATAGGACAAATATTTTCGGGGTTGCGCATCTGTTATTAATTTTCTTGCTTCTGCGTAAGATATGTTTTTCGTTACTTTTATTGTTTGTACCTCCTTTTCTGCTTTCCATTTCGGACACTGTCGTGAGAATGCTGCATGATTTCCTTTGCAGTTTGCACAGAGTGGCTCGGCATTGCAATTCTCGCTGTCATGGCCTTCCACAGAGCAACGCGCACATATGGTTTTGCCACGACAGGACATTTTCGAATGGCCAAAGTTCTGGCATTGGAAACATCGCAAAGGATTCGGTATGTAAGGTCTTACGGG
>KK122092.1:353728-367995 GCA_000611955.2 Stegodyphus mimosarum | reverse complement strand
TATTTTGCGATATTGCTGTTGAACTGAATTTTATGGTTTAAGTGCGAAACACATGATATTTAAAAAATAAAGGTAACGCACAAAACGTTAAAAAACGCTCCTTTGGATATAATTTAAAATCTAAAACCTTTCAGTTTTGGTTTTTTTTTTCTTTTTTTTTTTTTTTTTTTTTTTGTTTGTTTGTTTGTTTGCGCTAAGAATGATTGACTTGACGAACTTCTTAATTTATACCAACCTATTTTCTTTCCCTTTTTCATTGTCCATGAGCGGAAAAAAAGTCAACGTTCATACTTTAACAAATAATTTTAATAGAGTGCGTAAACCACATTTTCGTTATTATCGCTTATATTGCGCCAAATTTCAAAATCCGCCGAAATATAAATTCATGTATATCTTAGGGAATTTTGAATAAAAAACTGTGGTTTTTTGTAGGTATGCTTAGAAATATATCCACTTTAAGACGACGGCAAAACTTTTGTACGTTATAATTCAAAGCTTTTTTTTTTCGAAAAATTTATAAAAATTATTTAAAAATACAAATTTAAAAAAATAAATGATAAAAAATGGGCGAATTTTATTTAGAATAAACCTAAATTTCGAAATATCAAAGGAAGAATCAAATAAGTTTAATAAAAAAAAGATATATTAATAAATATATATGAAATTCAATTAACACTGAGGACCTAAAATTTTTAGGGCTAATTTCTTAAAAACTACTTATGCGATTTTTGGAAAACTTGGCAGTTTGGCATAATTTGAGTAGTAGAATCGAAATATGGAAAACAAATTGGTATCTCATTTCAGAAAAAGTCGGATTTTGTGTGAAAATACCTATATTATTACCAAAATACCTATATATAACAATGCCACATATAAATCTGATACATACCCTAAGTCACGCTTTCGAGACATGAAAAACACAAGTTGAATTTCGTCAATCGGCCCAGTAGAATGGAAGATATAGAACTGTCCCCCCTCTTTTTTTTTGCGCAGTGTACATCAACCAAGAAGAATACATTTTTTTTCTGGGGGGGAGAGTCAGTTGCATCGCTATAGGATTGTCAACTTCAAGGAAGAATAATATCACGGTATTAAATATAACTAGAAAATATATCTAGAAATCTATAAATTTATCTAGAATATGTTGCAAACAGCAACCCTTGAAGATCCAACGTACCTACATCTGAAGAAGTAAATTGTTGAAACTTTCATCATTGTTAACCAAAAAGACCATCATTCACAGTTAAGCAAAAAGACTGTCATTCAAAGCTTTAATTGTATTTATAATTTTCATGCATAGCTTTAGTGCAGTACAATTATTGCATAAAGACTTATATATTTAGAAAACTATTATTTATTTAAAAATATATTGAATAATTTCAATGTACTGTAGAATATCGTTTAATTTTCTAGCTCGTTATTTTAATTACCTTCTTTATTACACTTCAATTATCTCAAGTAGAACCTTCAGGGCATGGAGTGAAAATTGCAGGCTTAAGAGATCCTCAACCCTCCAACATGACCAAGATATCAGAAATGACATCAACCTCAAATATGAGACTCTCAAAATTTCCAAAGAGCCTTGCAACTTTTTGTGCCCTTTCCCCCCAAAACAATTTATTTAAATTAAAAGGCGACCACCGTGAGGACCGTGAGGAAGTCATGATCTCAACTCAAGATTCGACGATGGCCTACACAGACGGCTCTTCTAACTCCAATCTAGACAGAGGAGGAGCGGGAATCTTTTTCATCGGACCAGACGGAGTGCAGAAATGCCACAGTATTCCTGTTGGGAAAATCGCCTCCAACTATACATGCGAGCTCGTCGCTATCAAAAGTATTCTAGAGATTTATCTTTCAAAAGAGGACCAGAGTTCTAAGGGCATCACCATCTTCTCTGACTGCAGATCAGCATTGCAAGCGATCCAGAAGGGCAAATGTCAACTCAGTCATCAGATCATTGAGCTTACAAACAAAATCATTGCTGCCCAAAGATCCTGCATCTTACAATGGATACCGACTCATATTTTCGGTAATGAGAAGGCTGATGAGCTTGCAAAAGCATCCCTTAATTCTCCCCAGCCATCCAACTGCCTAACCCTCGTTGATGCCAATGCAGTTGCTAGTCGAAGACTAATCGGTCAAGTTAAGGGAAACTCCATCAAGAAATTGAACTGTGACAGAGCCATATCGACTATCATAACCAGACTCAGGACAAATCACTTAAAAGGGAAGAGGATTTCTGCAGACGGACAGCGTAGTTACACCAACATTTGTCCTTATTGCCCAGATATTATGCCACTGTCTCGCCATCACATCTTCAGCTGCCCAGCAATCCAGGCCAAACTATTTGGCATCGGCATTGAAGACCCAGTGGACCTACTTATACTGATAGAGCTGCCGAAGTTGCAAAAGCTGTCTTCGACAGCTTCGAAGCTATATAATTGCACATCATCATAGACACCGCCATCATCATCATCATTACACTTCACTTCGTTTCCCTGCTTGAAAGGAAATTTCCAGCACGCATGATATTAAAATAAGGTAAGAAGAAGAAAGTGTTTAAAGGAAAGTTTTGAAGGATGAAATCATAGCATGTTCTGCCCGTTTGAAGGCGACATTGTTAACTTTGATTCTCTAGGTTTCTGCGGCGTTGAGTTATTCTTGCTATCAACCGACTGTTTAAGCCGACTTCGAATCAGAGCGAGCTTGCGCAATAGTTAAACTGTTAAGCCTTTAGTCTATATTTAACTTCATCAATTTTTAAGTTATCCATTACTTTTTGAGCTAAGCCAAAGTTGGCTTTTGTAAAAAGTTGGTCCCGATTATTAAACTTTTTTGAATTAATAAAGGGTTCTTTACAAACTTCTCCTGACTTTGTAGTACTTAGAAAGGCTTGGTGATAATTCAACAACAATATTCATCATTCAACAACATCAGTCTATATGAGATCTCGGTTATGCCGAGCAAATGTCTGTGCAAATTCGACGATCGACCGCTAATCGACTCCATGATCATCACTGAACACCCTTGAAATTTTCATGGACTCTGAGAGGTCAATACTGACCCGGTTGGGTATCCATGACGTATGAAAAAAATAATTAAAGCGTAATTTCACATAACGTTAACTTTCGTATAGTATGCTTCTCTTTAGTATTAAGGGAAAGTAAGTAGGAATTATTTAACCTAAATGAATCGTAATCGTTCTACAACATTTCTATTGAGAAATTTATTTTATTGATAATTAATTAGAGCTAAATTTGCATTCCTCAAATACACTTAAATTCAACATATTAAAATTAAATGCTTCAGAAAGATCTTGTGATTAATCTCTAACGAAAATGCTTTCTCTTAAGTGATTGAATTTTCTGCTGTAAGGAAAACTGATGCATCAAGCCTGAATTTTCCATCACGATGTAACTAATTTGCCATGGCAATAATATAAAGCATTGCAAAGCTGACAAATTTATCATCGTCTGTTTAGGTATTTCTATTCTAAGGACAATACTTATCAAAATTCTAAAAGCATCGTACATTAACATTGAGTTCCAAAATACTATACGTCGGTCTCTGGAATTAAAATTACAAACATATTATTTCAGATGGTTCGAAATAGCTGCTGTTATTATTTAAAAAAGTGATGTCGTATATATGGTTTAGTGAGCGATAAATGTAATGAAAGCACATAGTTAAGGTTAAAAGGACACTTTTTTTAGAAAAACGTGAAGTGACCGAATTCGAGATTTATAAAATTCGCTTATAAAAATTTTCTCCTGTCACAAAAAATCACAAAATTGATTGATTGAGTTAAAATGAGTTCTTACAATCTGTTAGGCTTGTGGTTCTCCTCCATTTTTTGCGTCATATACTCCGTTCATGATTGCTAGAAGATGCCATTCCTACCTTTCCAAAACTTAATATATATATATGACACATATATTATATTTCATTTATATTATTTCCAAAACTGAAAATATATATATCATAGTTTAATTATTTTTAGCGTGTTTTTATAAATTAAACAGCAAAACCTGAATAAAACACTTGAATAAAAGTAGCTATTTTATATTCTATATAAATATTTATAAACTAAACAACTAAATAAAACATCCTATCCCTGAAATGATGACACTTCCCCTCAGAGATGAATTTCGCCTGATTGAAAAACCTCTCGTTTAGACGATTGATTGATGAAGAGCCATACACAGGCCTGATACTAAGAAGTGGAGGACGTTTGATGATTACGAGTGTCTCGAACAGTAATATTCATATTATGGTATCAATTCCGAACTATGGGTATCATCTGCAGAAAATCCTTCGAAAGTAGTTCAAAAGTTATGGTACTTGAATCAACATATCGCGTTAAATGTACCCTACCATAGAGATGACACCTACAGAATTATTTCTGGGCTTCTCATTCCTTTTGGAGCTGCAGTTCCATGTAAATGGCGTAGGCCTAGCAGAACAGACCTTTTACACCTTGCTACCAGAGGTGGGAACAGATAACAGAAAATAGTCCATTTTTTGTGAACCTTCGGCTTGTTTGGTATGCTATATACAGAGATTACACACTTCCCAAGTCTCTACAGGTGGCGTTAAAATCTTTGTTTTTAGAAGATGGGCTACGTTGGGCCCCAAGCTAAGATTAGCAGCCTCATTTACAGCAAGAGGACCCTACGGGAGACATGTAAGGCTGTGCGATACAGCAGTATTCCTTATAGTCAGAACATTCGGAAACACGAGGTATCATATTTTGGCCGTTTTTGTTTCTTATGCATATCTCAGAACATCTGTCACACTTTTATTATGTTATCATTTGATCCTCATAGCACCGGGCATCTGTACGCAAAATTGCATTACGATAAGCAATTTTTTATTCGAAATTTCATACATTTTATATTTGTGACCTTTTAATTTTGGACATAAAGCCGCAAGATCTAGTGATGATTAATCATCAGTAGTCTAGTTAAAAAACCATGATCAACATAAAATCAATCTAGATAGAAAAATCAAGATTCACTATCCTAGTTAATGTGATTAGAAATTAAATTTTCTGCCGCCCAATCGGTATAGTGGTTAGCGCCTCTGATGGCTGTGACGAAGGGCCCGGGTTCGCATTCCGGAGAAGGCATGGATGTTTGTAAATGTATAGCTTCGGTGCGGCATGGTAGCGCTTTAAATTTGCGGCGAGTCGAAAATTATTAAATGTTAACGAAATATAATAAATATTTATTATTAAAGATTAACTAAAAGTCGACCAAACCACTCTTCCACCAAACCTCTCGTGTGGTTTGGTGGGAGGGGAGAGGGAAGGGGATCTTCGGACCCGTCCCCCCGGGATGTTTTCCATTAATATTGGGGACGAAACTGAGCCAAATCGCAGTGTCACCTGTTAGGTGTTCAAGGTTGTTGCCAACGACAGGCGTAATCTTGCTCACCTTGCCACGAGGTATTCATGTGCTTGGTGTAACGTTTCCGAGCATTTTGTCTTTTTAAATTTATTTAAAACTTAACAACAAATTCATTCGTGGTTAAATGATGGATGAATAGCGTAAATCGTTACATAGCTATATCTTACAGAAGGGAAGGAGCGAGCTTTCCGCCATCCTTTTCTCTGACTACATGTCCATTCAACTCCTCTGCTTCGTCTCTTCTAACAAAGACCAGCGAACACTCGTAAACAAGTCGGCATCATAAAAGCATTAGTGGATAGAGACCCATTTGCCTTCAGGACAATCTCATCGCCGATCATTTCCACCTTGGCCCAAAAAATGAGTTTCTTTAAGTTAGTCCGAAAGAGGAAGTCTCTAATAATAACCAGCTGTTTGTTTTCCTAATGATCCATTTGCTGTTACAGTTTGTCACATTGGGCTGACTACATCAGACAAGTGAGCATAAGCCAAAAACAGCAGAAATTTTCTATGAATTTATGCAGCCACTATTATTTTGCATCGTAGTAATAAAATGCAATGTGATATATTGATACACTAATGTTTAAAATTTAAAATAATGAATTTAAAAATGCATTTTGAATAAACCTAAGACACAATAAATAAATATATATTAGAATAATACGCAAATATATCATACTTAAAAGCAATGTTATTTTTTCAATGAGTGCAAGAAACCATACATTTTGTGTAGGGGTGGATTCCTTACCACAGGATTGCTACCATGAAAAACAGTTATCTCTATTATGTAGTTTTATCCGAGTAAATAATTTTGAATTAATTTGCGTTTCGGTGTCAATTCTTCAATTGCAGAAATTTGAATTGAAAATTATCTTCTGTAGTATGGGCTATTATGTATAATGATGAACGAGCTATTATGTATGGGCTATCGTGTATAATAACGGGCTATTATGTATAATAATGGGCTATTATGTATAATAATGGGCTATTATGTGTAATAATTAAGTACTATGCATTCAGTACAATTTTTTAAAAACATATTTTGCAGTTGATAACGAACATTATTGTTACTTTGATGAGTTGTATATAAAAAAAAAATGTTTGTTTTTAAAATTAATACGTCATTCAATTGAAAATAATGACTCAGTTTTTTGCAGTACCACGTATGTGTTGAAAAAATTGGATAGAGAGTACAAACATGACTAAGTATTTTCTGATGCATCTTAAATCCTTAAGAAACTGCTTTGTTTTTTTCCTCTACTGTAAAAAAATGTACCCCTTCCCACATTTATGACCCATTGCAGTGCCTAGTATATATTTTTTCTCAAAACTTGATTTATAATAACGAGGAACATAACTTTATTTTTATCGACTTTTCGTTAACTTTTAGTAATAAATATTTATTATATTTCTTTAATATTTAATAATATTTCAAGATTATAAATTCAGTTATAAAAAATTCAAGCTTATAAACACAAAATTATAAATTGAGTTCGATTTAAATCACGTTCTAGCTAAGTTTATTATTTTTTACAGTTTTGGAGGAAAAAAGCTATACCATCCAATAGGATTACAGGACGGATAATATTATGAAGCACATTAACCAATGACCGATTTACGTTTTATCATTGGTAGATTCAAGCAATCTGCTTCGTTTAAATTGCAAGATTTGAATTTTACACAGCGAAATTTGTTTTATATTTTTATATAGCGTCCATATTTTGAGATTCTTTCCTGTTTTAAATCGCAAAATCTAAAAATAAACTTCAAATACTTTAAAATTTAGTGAAAAATTTCATCTGTTTTAAATGGAGAATTAATCCGTATCTTAGAAACATTTAAATGAAGTATGGAATAAAAAGCCTTCGAGCTAGATTTTTCTATTACATAAAGTTAAATTTAGATTTATAAAATAAGTTGTTGTATTAAAATTTTTAATAAATCGTTAAATCAAAATAACATTCTATGACATTCCAGAGTAAAAAAGCATACTGTATGCCTAAGTTTAATGGTAACTAATTTTAACTAAAATGTATTACTTTCACAAAGTCAGTATAAGAAGAGTATAGAAAATAATTACTTAAAAAATAAATTTAAAATAATATAAAAGCTTTCAGATTTTACATTACACCCAACGGGGAGTTTTTTAAACGTTTTCTGTGTTACCTTTATTTATTAAATATCATGTTCTTCGAACTTAAATCATAAAATTCAATTCAATAGCATTATCGCAAAATAATTTTAAAATAAGCATATCTTTAGAATTTCCGATACCACAGTCTCGCGCGCTGGGGGTATTTTTTTTTTTTCCGTACAGTGTTGCCACTGCTCGCTTTGAAATCGTTGAGTTTCTTAATCAAAAATTCGTTAAATATAAATTCGTAAATATGAAACCAATAACAAAACAAAGATGCCCATATTCGAAGGAGAGTTACGTTATTCAAAATTTGATGGCCTTAGGTACTATTGTTTTGTCACAATACGAGAAATATATATACATTTATGCATATTCTTCATTATTTAAATATAGCACAGGGAGATAATGTTTGGTGGCAATAGTTTGAAAAGTGATATGGACATTTACAGTCAATCGACGCAAAATGCCAAAACGAAATCAACAGCCCTTCTGAGCTAAAACCCTTTTTAGGCTAATGATGTGAACTAAACACGGATTTAGGTGCAGAAAGTGTAACAAAGATCAATCTGGTTTGAAGTTTGTAACTTTATTTTATTTATTTATTAATTTTTGTTTGTCATCTTCTTTAGAAAATTGGAAGAAATCGATTCCAATGTAAGATTTACAATTATTTAAATCATGCATATATTAAACAAAAGATATATCGTATCGGATTCAGTAGTTCGAAATAACGTCTTTTTTGCTCACCTTAAATTCATCCTGTGTCCAATAAATTCCAGCTTTTCAATGAAATATAAATTTTTCAGCTTTTCCGTTTGATAATGTTAAAAAAATCGATTTTTTGTGCTAGTTTGAATTTAATGACTCAATGTTTTCCCATGAATATATAATGCAGTTATAACTCAGATTTCTCGGTTCTAATGGTATTTATTCTTTCATTCTCCCTTTACTGACAATGTTGTTCTTTTCAAAACTGGTTTAATTTTATGTAGCCAAATAATTGTACAAATTATTTTGTAAACCAGTAATTCTCAATGGGGTCGGTATTGACCCCTTGGGAGTTAATGAAATTTTAAAGCGGTCAGTGATAATCAAGGGGTCGATAGCCGAATACTGGTGACTGAGCGGTATAATGAATATATATCTTATTGATTATGAACGATATTAACTTTGTAAAATTGACAATTCATTATTTATTGATATAAAGCTGTTTCACGTATTAAGGAAGAAATCATATAAAATAAATATAAGGAACATATACATGAATTTTATTTAACATACTTTTGAATAATATATTCTTAATAATAATACATTTTAATGAATAATATATTTTTAACATTTGATAATATATTTTTAAGATATACAATTTTTTTATGGAAAATGTGCAACATAAACAATTCAAATGCAGAAACACATGAAAAGACAACCAAAAGAATACTAAGAATGTAAAACTTTCTTAGAAGGCACATCGTTATAAACAAGCCGCTTCAAAATTTAAAAGAAAATTTTAAAGACGGGACATCGAAATTTTGAATATATCAGCCCGCCCACTGAACTACGATATGATATTTGATCTTGATATTATGAAGTAAGATGGGTACAGATGCACACTCTGTTTTGAAAACTAAAAGTCTTCTAAGAGCTATATCCCATAGTAAAAGTTTTTACCGAATAGCATTACTGACTTTTCCCTCTTCATACCTAAAGATGTAAGCTACTTAAAAAAAGAAACAGGTTGAATATTTTAATATTAACTACTTAAAAAAAGTAGTTAAAGTTAATATTTACTACTTAAAAATATTAATATTTACTACTTAAAAGTATTTAAAGTTAATATTTACTACTTAAAAGTATTTAAAGTTAATATTTACTACTTAAAAAAAGAAACAGGGTGAATATTTTAATATTAACTACTTAAAAAAAGTAGTTAAAGTTAATATTTACTAGGTTGAATATTTTAATATTAACTACTTAAAAAAAGTAGTTAAAGTTAATATTTACTACTTAAAATATTAATATTTACTACTTAAAAGTAGTTAAAGTTAATATTTACTACTTAAAAAAAGAAACAGGTTGAATATTTTAATATTAACTACTAAAAAAGTAGTTAAAGTTAATATTTACTACTTAAAAATACTTGTATTAATATTTACTACTTAAAAGCAGTTAAAGTTAATATTTACTACTTAAAAAAAGAAACAGGTTGAATATTTTTAATACTTGATTTAAGAATTAAGCGGCTTTATGAAAAATATTAAAAGAACTGCACTAATAAATCGAACTATTTAAAATCGAACTTCTGTGCAGTTAGAACCTACAGTTCTGATCCCCAAAGCTTGTTTATATTTCTAAAATTAAGAATACTAATAACACAAAAAAATAATTAAACATGAATCTAATAAAAACTTTAAAAAAAAACTTTTGTTTCGAAATTCTTTAATTATATGCACTTGTTTTTATTATGAATGCGTTATGTGCTGCATATTATAGGGAAAAAGTGAGGGAGCCTAGGGGGAAAACCATTCTTTTAACACTCTGACCGGCACGGAGCTTTACCAAGAAAGCCCAAATTAACGGAAATTGCCATGAGAAAGAGGTATTTTCTTAGTTTTAATGCCAAAATATCCCTGGTACTTTACACCTGTATTTATGCACTTTTAATATATTGTCTTAATTTCTTGGACGTATTTCAAGACGCACGCATATATACGAACAATACAAAAAGTATTCTATGCCGTATATACACGGCCTTCTGTTTAAAAGGTTTTAAAAATGGTTGATGCAATAAAAAGGTTGAAATTTCCTGTTGTAAATAAAACTACTTAAAACGCAAGTAAACTGTTAATAGTACTTTTTCTGTTATTACTGAAACCAGTTATTCTTCTTTTCTTTATTTTTTTAACTGCCGCCAGATTAACAGAGACTTTAACCACGGATGTTTTCCTTATAAATTGGGAATTGATGACATTATATTAATAATTTTGTATACTCCGACAGAAAATGTAGAGGAACTGTTCTAAAACTATACAAACGTGTCTTTTCCAATAAAAAGGGGGAAAAAATACCTGGTTAACAATGTATGTTTATTTTAATTAATGAACTATTTATTGAACAAAAGGAAAACATCTTGTTGATTCTTCTCTGAAGCAATTTTCAAAACAAGTATTTGGTTACACAAAAGACGATGATTTCCCTAAACTTTGTGAGCAATAAAAAGAATTCCGAAACATAGGTGATTAGGTAATGAAAATGAATTTTATTCTAATTACCCCAGGAAACAAAACCATAGCTTATCCAGAAATGTATTACCCATTCTATGGATTTGCGATGTTTCAGACTTTTTCTTTTCTGCTTTAATTAAAAATAAATACCCAAGAGAATGTATAGTAAATATAGGGAATAAATACAATGGCAGAAATCCTCGTTTCGATAGATAATAAAAAACAGTCTTTAAAAAACGCTTTACAGAGGAACTAGTGAGAGAAATCCTTCGCACCCCTACGCTCCTTTGTTTCGCGCCTAATTGTATTAAGCCACTAATGAGGGTGTTCTCCAGTAGCGAAACTTTAATGAAAGACTGCAGTTGAAGTGGTAATTATTTAAAACGGGTCCGTGAGGGAGAGTTATAAAAATAACATATTAAAATACGCTTGTAATTTGCGAAAATTTTTGAGCTGAAAATTTTTGGGCGCATATAAATCGTAGTACGTCTACTGTAATTATTAAGTCATTAATCTTAGCAATGTGAAATGCTATGAATCAAATCTGTACTTAGTAGAAAAAAAAGCTTTTTTTTTTAAACCCATTATATTTCAAACCGTAACGATTATAAAAAGGTTAAGACATTCAGGTATAAGGTAATTCTATGGTCTTAAGGGCGATGGGGACAAAGCTCACAACTACTATCGTTCGCTGAGGATTGCTTTCAGTAAGAATTTTCGATTTTTTTTTTAAATCAAAGGACGGTACGCTCCAAACAGTTTCCTTTAGAAAAATATTTATCCACCAGTTTCATACTTTCAGTGATACTTTCATATTTTTTCCTCACCAACTCATTTCGTTCCATTGGTAAAATTCTGCTTTTCCACCTACTTCTTCGTGTCTTATTCTGTGGCTGCTGCCATAAGTTAATAAAACCACAACAATCTATTAAATAATAATTAGCATTAAATTTTCAATCGAGGTAAATGTTTTCTAAACACACACAAAAAAAGTTTAGGTACTTCAACAAACAATATATACTAGCTCATTAAAAAAGAAAAAATAATAGTTGGGCGAGGGACCTTTTACTGATAGCCCAGAAAGAATTAGAAGGGACACATGAATTTCATCAATGGTTTTACAGATCCAGTCCCAGGCCATTTGGAGCACAGTTTTGTACCAATTTTGATGAACACCTCAAGGGAGTGATCCAGGATCAAACACCCTTATTTCCTTACCACTAAGCCGCTTCAAAGAAATTTCGGATAACCAGTATTTCAAGTGCCTCCATGCCGCACAGACACTAAGAAACATCTAATACTTCTACGAGGTTCAATCACGAGCCCAATATTAGGCAACCAACATCGACAAGCATTATGTCAATCAGAGCAGCATTTACCTTTGACAATAAGGACACTGTTATAATAGTTAGCAACAACATATTTTATTTAGCATTGGTTGGTACGCTACGTTGGCACAAATATTTTTCCTTAGAAAACTATTGGCACGAATTGTTCTGGTAAAAAATAAGAGCTATACTTTCTAACGAAAATCTCACGTTCAGATTATACGAGAGGAAAGCCATGAAAAGACACTGAGGCTTCGTCTCTGGTTTACACACATCTTAGACATTAAATCGCTTATCTTTAAAGAAATTTAGAAACGTATTATCTAAATATATGTAATAAATAATTTGAATTACATACTTGAATTATCAATTATATTCTGTTTTTACTTCTCTTTTTTGATCCTACTGAAATTAGGACCATGAATTAATGTTGACCAAGAGTAAGAGACTGCCTGTCGTTGACCAAAGCCTTGGGCACATAACACAGCCACGTGATTTTTTAACGTATTTAAAATGATATTAGCCTTAGAAATAAAAATAATAATTATAAATTTGTTGACTAGTTAATTATCCACGAGGAATAAGCCAAAGCTATATTTACCTCAACGAAAAGGTGCGTTCTAAATGGAGAATTTTCTTCATTTAGGATGGAAAGTGAAATCACAGTTTAGAAAACTAGCGAAGGCCGATACAGCCAGTCTTTTCAGCCATTGGGAAATAAAAACAGTGCCAACTCACAGATGAATATTCCTGACATACAGCTTTTCAGTACCTTACATTTTCTTCAGGTTGATAAGGATTTGGTTGGAACTGCAAAAATCATTGTTAATCAGAAGCAAAGCGAAGTCAATTCGTAGCTTTAATTAGTTAACCATTTATTTATCTCATTTAGTTGGCCTCACGGTTATACTAAAACTGATGCAAATGCCCATTATTAAGCCTCTTAATTTTGCCTCAGGGAAAAAATAAATAATAAAATAAAAAATAAAAAATAATTTACAGCTACTTTTTATTTAAAAAACCTAACAAAAAATTATGGCAAATATGATGAGCAAAAATGATATGTAGGTCATATATTTACAGATATTTAGATATTATAGCAAGCTGATTCTTGAATAAGCTATGTCTCAAATGCAGTAACTCAAACATTGGAGAACAGAAAACTTTGGAACATGTAATGATTAAAATTCAGCTATTATTTACATTGATATTAGTGATAAAAATTCAGCTATTATTATACTAATATTAGTGATAAAAATTCAGCTATTATTATACTAATATTAGTGATAAAAATCAACTATTATTATAAAAAACTAAAAATTTTTTATCACTTTGTTAACATAGGTAAAAAAAAAATCTTATATTTTTTCTTTTTTTATTCCTCCACCCTTTTTTTTTCTGTATGCGTGTGAGCAAATTTTTAATTAACCAGAATCGTAAAAAATCTGAAAGAAAAGTTGCTGAATTATTGAAAGTAAAAGAACTTCGAACTTTATGCCAAAACCCCTAAACCAGTTTTTGTGAAGTAGCAAGGTGTGGTTACCTAGCAACGAAGCTCGGCTAAAACCAGTTACGATATTTATATCATCGTCTGAACAGAATCTAAGACCTGTATTAAAAATCCTCAAGATATTTGGAATTTTGTTATATTTTTAGATGAAAGTAAATTTAATGTTTTGAATTTCGACAAGGGTAAGGTAGTCTGCAAAATATTCTTATTTTTAAAAATGGTTCCAATTTAAAAAAAGTTTGAGAAGCGTTGCTCTAATAAGTTGCTATTAATTAGAAATTGGTATTGACTATGAAACTGACAGTGTTTGAACAAGTTTTTATTAAGCATTTGAATATAAAGTGCTTCTGTGTCTAAAGTAGTACAAAAATAACTTCAAGATTTTGATTTTTGCCACTCTTTCTTTTTGTAAAATTAAGCCTTTTTTCCATAATAAAAGACTACGGTTTCCCGATGAGTATTTTTTTTTTTTCTGAAAAACTATTGGGAGATTTTCCATTACCCTCCCTCCTCTTCCCAAATTTACGAAAACTAGTACAGGTACAGGTAAAGGTATGGGGGACACCAGCGATGTATCATAAGTCACCTGGTAATGCCTTCCCACACTAACTAATCCTTAAAAAAAAAAAAAAAAAAAAAAAAGAAAAAAAAAAAACAAAA
>KK122092.1:316120-342468 GCA_000611955.2 Stegodyphus mimosarum | reverse complement strand
CTTTATAAGCGAAGTATTTATATTTAGAAGATGTCCTAACTTTGTCACGTGCTGGTTGGTAATTATTCCTGTTTAAATACCTGTAAATTTGTGATAATTATTATCATTTATAAAACAATACTATTCCATAAATACTCTCTCAATTACAATTTTTACAGTATTATTACAAACAAAGAGCTAATTTCTGTGGGAAAAAAAATTGGGTACAACTCCTTTAATTTGTAACGAAGAAGATAAAAAAATTTGGACATAAAATTGTAACCGAATTTGATGACGTTGCAAACAAAGCATAGTTTTACATTTTTATCAGAATTCATTGAAAGACCTATGAAGAAAGTGGAAGATATTTCTCCTGCCTTCTTCGCATGCCTTCGTGGTGTAGTGGTCAGCACACTCAGCGCGTATTCGAAAGGTCCGTGTTTCGAGTCCCGGCGTCCGGCCTTCTTCGCATACCTTCGTAGTGTAGAGGTCAGCACGCTCGGCGCGTATTCGAGAGGTCCGTGGTTCGAATCCCGACGAGGTTATTGCTCATTTTTGACGTCTTCTGGCGTCAAAAATCGTAATATCTCTACAAGTGGCGCCCAAACTAAAATGTGGTGGATGATAATTCTCCACCACTAGGATTTGGAGATTGGGTCCCCTAATCCTCAGTCCTTCTTTAAAAGAGGAGGTACAGAAGTTTTTTCTCCGGCCTTCCTTGCATGCCTTCGTAGTGTAGTGGTCAGCCTGCTCGGAGCGTATTCGAGAGGTCCGTGGTTCGAATCTCGTCTTCTGGCTTCAAAAATCCTAATATCTCTACAAGTGGCGCCTAAACTAAAATGTGGTAGACGATGATTCTCCACCAGTAGGATTTGGAGATTGGATCTCCTAATCCCCAGTCCTTCTTTAAAAGGGGAGGTACATAAGGTTTTTCTCCCGCCTTCCTCGTATGCCTCCGTAGTGGTCAGCACGCTCGGGGCGCGTTCAAGCGATCCGTGGTTCGAGTCATTCGAATCATTAGTGGTTCGAATCGAGGGCATTACTCATTTTTAATCTCCCCTGCTTCCAAATAAATCCTAATGACTCTACAGACTGGGTTATTAAGATTTTTTCATTTTTGTTTATTTATTTACTTTCGAAAAGTATTGAAGAAAATAAAGTTTCATTTCTTTCAATTATTTTTAACAAGAATTATAAGAGGTATTAGATTAAGGGATAAATATTTTGTCCATATGTCGCAGGCTTCCAAAGAACCATTATTTAAATATTTAGCATGCACAGATTGCTGTTTCATACTTTAACAGCAAATAATGTCTAAATGAAACAAATTCTGAATTATTCTCATCTCTGGAATGTGTAATAAATTTTAACATATCATAAATAATCTTAAAAAAAAATAATCTAAAAGTACTTTTAAGTAAAATAAGCATGATTTCGTTTCACAAATCTCCCCTCCAAAAAACAAAATAAATACTATTTTCTATTGTATAGGCTTCTTCGAAAATTCATACAATGGTTTGGAATTACGACAAAAATATTTGTGAGCATATGACTCATTTATGGGTTCTATGACAAGAACATAAAATTGTTATTTAAATGTGATATACACAAATTCAAATAAAAGATATAAACATGAAAAATGATATAAAATTATTATTGTTTAAATGCCATGGACGATATATTATTATTGCAATAATTTATGTCTTAGTACACTAATAAATTATTTTAATGTGATGTTTATTTTAATAGTTATAAACATATATTGCTATAATAAATTGAAACATTGAATGTGCATACTTTCATGGATATTTCTTAAGCTAATATAAACGTATAACTCTCCTTTTACCTTTCAAAAGCACAGCAAATTATAATGAAAGATTATATATGCAAATATTCTAATCAACTGAATTTAATACTATATTCTTTTTCTCTTAAATGTTTCCTTACTAATTTAAAAGAAGTTATATCTGAGAATAATATAGAGCTTTCAGTCGAATTATTTTCAATATGCTAAATGATATTTAATAATTCTGGTAAAACAATAACTACAAATTTTTATTTAGAAAGAAAACATTGACCTGAAATATTATATTGATGATGAGGAAGTAAATTCTAAATTAAAATTTAGCACATATTAGTGCAATATAAAATATATATATGTATAATAATAATAACACTGGAATATTTAATTATATAAACCCGTAAATTTCAAATGAAACGTTAAGCCACAAAATGAATGTTTTGGCGACTAGAATTATTATTCATATTACCATTATTTTATAATCGTATCGTTAAATCACGGAATAAAGACAATTATTTGCTTAACTGTGCGCTTATACAGTTTTTTAGGCAGATTAAGTATGTCGTCAACATCTGTCAAAAGGAAATTACGATTTCCCTCCAGTGGTACAGGTCCCATGATATCGGCTTCTCTGGAAGACCGTATTCCCAAAATAAGTGAAACGTGTCAGAAGCCGAGCGGTCAGAAGATGATGGATGAGCTGTTAGTGATTGGTTGAGGCGGGGGGAGAAGAGGAAAGAGTACGGGGAGAGGGGCAGGAACGTCGCCGGTTTCACTCCTCCTAATGTAGGCTGCGAAAATAGCGGAAACTGTCCATCAAAATCTGTCCCAGTTCGGCTTTTGCATCAGAAAGTAAATTCTGGAAGTGAAACTGGGATATTTTTCGTCACCCTCCCTCCAGTACATAAGCGAATTATCTTCTCTTTTTCAGCCCTCCTTCCCCCGTTTTTTTTCTTTCTTTTGAGCGCTACAGTTTCATTGTTTAAAGAATTGGCAAGTTATTCAGTTTCCATACAATCGTTTATGTTTTACCTTTGATCAAAATTTTTCTACTGGGCTATTGAAGTAAAGCATTAGATGACAGTATGCAGTTACTAATGTTATACTCTAAATGTGGGATTTAAAGCTTAAATGTCTTTGGCTAAAGAATTTTATTCTAAGAATTCAACACTGTAAAAATAAAAAATAGACTATTCTTTAACGAATTGATATATTTTATTAGATTAAAAGTATTTTAATGCTTCTATTAGTTTCTGAAACAGATATTGAGCAACTGTAGATAATAAAATACAAGGCTTTTCCTGTAGGTTTTTTGTCTTATGTACATGTACAACCATTTTTGCTGCTGTCAGAAAGCTACTGGGCTTTATTCTCTAAGGTAGTATCATTAGTTTCGGTCAAATTTTAATAACGTTGCGCTTTTTTGCTAAAATACAAGGCTGTTACAAACGATTCATCGGGATTTTAAATCGCTGCATTTCCTAAGGTATTACAGATTAATGAAAGAGAAATTTATGAAATGGAATAAAAATCTTTCATATTTTAGCCATAACGTTATAATGTAACGCCTCTTCTTACACGACATGCTTAAAAGTGATACGCTAATTCTTTCCTCTCGTTGTACAACATTTCCTCGTTGATAGTTGTTAAAACACTTGCAACGCGCTCTTCATTCAGATATCTCCCTGTATGGATAAGCTGGAGAGCCATGTTTCTGTAACAAGCAATTTCCTGAATCATTTTTCATTTTCAGAAATAACCCCAACTGTCACAAGTTACGATACATCCATCCCTTTATTATTGAAGACAAAACAGAGGAGCTGATATTTTTTTTGCAAAATGGTCCAGAAGACATTCAGTTTTGGTGAATCTTGTTTCGCTTCAATAAGAACACGAAACTTAATCACATCTTATATTTGGACATTGAGAAGGTTTAGTATTCTCCGAAAGCCAGGTGTAAGTTCATCTCGTAATATTGTAAAGACGTCATTACGGTCAAACGGTGTGGATTAAGTGCCAGTTACCGTCGCCCACTTTTCCAAATAATTGATGAAAATACATAATTCGCGATTAAGGCTACTTTTTATATTTAAAAGCTACGGGAGAAACGGTAACTTCGTTTATTGTTCACTTAAAAACTTTTTCTTTTTTCTTGTTTCCTTAGTTTCCTTCCTTTCTTTAGAGAACAGTTTGTTTTTTAGCTGTCTGGAATCCTTGCCTTTTCAAAGGCAATCATGTTTTAGAACTGTCTGTACAATTAAGATGCGTTCAGTTGACGGTATAAAGCGCATAAGTGGTTTAAGCCCAGTTGCGTTGCCAGGCAACCAGTCTGTGCTACGTCACAAAATCTGGTTTCGGGCTGTTGGCAAAAACGAGCTCTTTGGCATCTAGATTAAAAAGTTCGAAGTTTTCAACTTTATGGCGACTTGAGATAACCAATAAGAGAGAACGCGCGAAACCTGAATCGAAAAACAGAGCGGGAAAGCTGTAGACACATCTATACATGCGCAAATTTAGCTTCTTTAAGTGGGTGCGGCTAAGACCTTGTGTCGCAGGTGTGAACGGAATTCCCGCATCTTATTCATTGTGACTTTACCTCTGTGAAACTTACGTCGCCGTCTGAACGCAGCTTTACATACTCTGATGGCCTGGTGGATTTGTATTGCACTACCTTTGAAATTCAAGTTGTCTGTTAAAAAACTAGAAAAATACTTTATGTATTCTAGAACTTAAAACGCTTTCTATTTTAATCTCCCCATTTTTAAAACGGGACATATATTACTTCATGATGCGTTGCTAGAAAAAAGTTTAAAAGTTTAAAATATTTTAAAAAAGTATTTAAAATATTTAAAATATTTAAAAAAGTTTAAAATATTTTCTTTCTTTACGTGAGTAACAAGAATGCCCGAGATCAGCCCCTTTCCAAACAGGGATTTCCAAGACTCTGCGATTTCATAATCATTTTCTTTTCAATTAATTCTCTTGTGCTTTTTTGAACACCGAAGATGTGATTTTCGAAGGTAATGATCCTGTACTTTGAAGACCATAAATCTGGAATACTCATTTACGTGTTAAACAGATACAGCTGTTCTGATTGAGTTACTTTTATTTTTTGTCCCTCTCCCACTATCTCTTGTAAAAACAGTTATCTTGAAACTGCCTCGCAACTGCAAATATCTAACTAAAGATTCTTTTGAAAGACTCAACATATAAAGTGATATTCCAAATATCAAAATAACACAATGATAAAATTAAGAACCGGAAACTCGTGATTGTTCAGTTAGCTATTTATTAGTATAAAGTCAAAATTTATTGGCGTAAAAATGCACATATCAATGAAAAGGAAACTGCTTCACTTAGAGCTTGCTGGAAGGCATATCAATAGAGAACAAAACTCTCTCTTAAGGCATATTGGAGCTTTCTATGGAAAAAAAGAATTCTCTCCTGGAGCATGCTAGAGATTTCAAGGAAAGAAAATCGTCCCATTTGTAGCATGCTGTAAAAATTTCATTCATTACATATTTGTTATATTAAGAGTGTCACAGTGAATTCCCTTTACAACGGCGCTAGTCATAAAGGTGTCTACATTTATGTAAGTCGGTCACTGTTCGAAAACATAGAAACCTTCATAAGGTGTCCATACCCTTATAAAGACAGTAAAAATTAACCTTCATCAATGTTCGGGCCTTTTTATTTATGGGCTTTGTAACTAGAGTTTTATTTTCCTTTTTTCTACTTAACCAATAGTATTTAATATTTACAAAAATTACTCGAATGAACAATCACCATTCGCAACACATACATCACAGAGACGAAGGATCTGCATTCTTGCGAAGGCTTTTGCTGTAGAATTATCGCTTGTTATTGCAGAAATAGGTGACATAGCGGGCATCGTCCCCAGTGCTTGCCAGTCACTTCGTCGCCATTATGATGCGTAGTTTCTTGAACAATATTTCTAAATATCCAACATTATTTCTTATAAATACACGCGGTTAAAACGACTTTTCGTTATGCATATTCTTCGCATTTATTGAAGGCCCAAGTTCATATTTCATATTCCACCGTGTTATGAAAATTGTTATACTTGCTATGTTTTGTTAACATGATCATTTGTTACACCCTGTATGAACTTCTGTTTTTGGTTTTGTTCAATTATGCTTTTCAAAGTTTTTATATTCGTATTTTTACACAATTTTACCTTAAAGAAGTAAACGTACAGACCTTTTTTAAACTTCTTTTTACTTTCTGATTCTGTTTTGCATTTCTTAAAAGAAAGATTTCAAAACTGAAATTTTTTACGAGTGTAATTCTTTATGAACACTTCATGAATGAAATTTTTTATGAGCAGCACTTTACGAGTAAAGTACGTTACGTCTTCTTTATGAATGATTCCCCCGCCCCGGAGCATTTAAAGCTGAGTTCTTTACGTATGGATTTTTAACTTTATTTAAAAATAGCGATTTGTTTTTATGGGAATAGATACCTACTCTGGTATAAATACTCTGGCGAGCAAATTACGTCACTTCTTTATTAGTTTCCGCAACTATTAAAATATCCCCGCTTCTCTGTCTAAAAGGATGTGGCTCCTGTTAACCGGTGCGTATGATAAATCATTGTAATGACTTAGGATAAAAAAGTATACTGTCTACGAAGAATGCTTCCAATGTCACTAGAACTTAAAAATGGTAATTAGTTGAACTTGGATTGCATCAGCATCTTCTTCCCTCTTTCCACTCGATTATTGGATAAAAGTACCGGTGTTAAATGCGCATCAAAATATTCATCATCGACCACGACGAAGACTACGACTGTAAGCTGATTCCTCTGCTATGCTCCCCGGAATTATTATGTATATATATATATCGTTGCGAAATGCCCAGCAGCGGTAAGACATCTTCCCCGCAAAGCGTGTTTAGGGTTGCCAGAATTTGAGCAAAATCGGCCATTTGGCAACATTTGGTGTCAGAATTGAGGATATGCCATAAATAGATGGCGAACATTCTAGTACGAATTCTTACCGGGTTTGGCCCAGAATGTCCTCGAAGGTAGACCAAAAGTTATATAAACCCTGCCTGTTCGCGGAGTAGCAGTTTATCGTCACTGCATCGTCGAGTTTGATCTTGTGTTGAGCTCTGAGAGCGATCCACCGAATTGGGAGCTATACTTAGTGTTTTCCGTGAAGCTGTCTTAACCGTTATAGCCTGAAGTCTGTGTTCCTGATTGTTTCAGCGAATTTGTCGTAGTTTTTCGACAACTGTAAACCTGTTTTTGGAAATGCCCTGAGTAGTATTGACTAATAAATTGTGCTTTGCTTCTTCATCAAGTGTTGTCATCAATCAATTCAAATCCACGAACCCGTAGAATGCAGCAATACATATATTATTATTATTATAATTATAATTAAAGGTGAATACTCCTATTATAATTCTTGTATTCCAAGTAAAATAAAAAAGTCAATAAAGTAAAAGAACTGCAATTTGAAGTCTAAATAAATTCCAATTACACATTCTTAATTTTAAGTAATATTTTTTTTAAAAATTTCAAATTTTAAATAGCTTTAGAAAAAATTTTAAGAGTATTCAATAGTAAAAGAAAATTCAGCACGGAAAAATTGCTTTATAAGCAATGGTCAGTACATGTCTATATTTATCTTTTAAAATTTTTAATGGTATATTCTTCTTTCTGGTTAATTTTTATTTTTTCCCAGGTATTACTGTATTTATTCCAAACAAATAAATTAAACCTCTATATAAAAAAAGGAGTTAAAAAATTTAACAGCTTTTCGATATCATGGAATAAAAAGGAAGGATGTCACATGTGTGGATGAACTCAAACACACGTGATATTCTAGAAGTTTGTTGCTTTTCCTAGTATCGAAGTTGAGTTAGACTTTGGACGCCAGTTATGATCCTGACTTTGATTTCCTCTACAGAAAACAGACGTTGATTCTACGACGGTTACCGAGATCCAAATCCAATTAGGATTTTTTTCTCTCTTCCATCTGGAAGCAAACGATGATAAAATAGCGAAGATATCTGCCACGAGTACTCTCCTAGAAACGATAAATTCTCTGCTGTGTAAGATGTTTTATTTTTATGATAGGCGTCTGGTAAAAGTTCATCCATGTATCCGTAAATTCAGCCTAAGGTTGTTTTAACTGGAATTCTAAAGCTACAAAAAAGCTTTTAAGTGAAGTCTGAGATTTTTCAAAGTTATTTTTACATATTAAATAAAAAAATCTGATATGACTTCCTTGTATAGCCTATTAAATTATACACAATTTTATTGCAATTCGTTTTAACATATTTTCTGGAATATCATTAGAGCTATATTTCTCATTCAACTAACTCAGTTCTCACTTCACGGCAAGGCGACATAAAAACTCAAAACATATTCATTAAAATTTGTAAAATACAGATAAATAAATATAAAACACCAAATACAGTTAAAAACAGTTTAAAAAAAATTCTACAATTAAAATTAGAATTTCTAAGCAAAAAACAAGCAATTTGACTAGCGGGCAGGAAGATAGATTTTTCGGTGCACAAAACTGAACGCTTACTTTTGGGGGCATTCGGCAAAAAGACACTGAAGTTAGTGTAGAAATTGACTTATTAACTCTTCTACTAGAGTTTCAAATCTATGTAAATGGCGACTTTGTAAGGTTTTAGTTAAACTAACAAAGTTTTATTTTAATTTAAATCTTTCTATCCCTTCTCATTTTCAACTTCCCGTTAGAAGAAGCGCGCGTTTTCAGCGTTATGCTAATTTGAAGTGGAGCCAAGTTATATTTAAACGAAAGGTAGAAACCTTTCAGAGTGAGAGAGCTTTTGGTCTCAGATCACGGTCACTCTATTCGACGTTCGCCTGACTAACTAGCATTTAAATTCTAAGCCATAGTGCTTTTACGTGATTGCTTATTGAAATAAATCCAAGTGCGTCAGTATTAGTAAATCTTGCTACGCAAGTTTAGAGGCCAACCTCGCGTTTTTAGTTTAGAGGCCAACCTCGCGTTATAGCTCTGTGAGCGACGACTGTTTAATTTCTAATTAGTTTTAGTTTAAATTATTTGATTGTTCATTTTAGACCCAAGTGTGGTCTTTAATTTCTGTATCCCTCCCGAGTTGGGAAGTGGTTGTAAATAATAGTGATTTAATAAAAGAAGATTTTAAATCCCTTTCAAATGCAGTTATTCTACCACTGAATCACAGTATCTACCACAGAACATAGCTGCATTCAGCTCCCTGTTCCAGATCAGGACTTTAAGCTGTCACGAAGATGTTTGCCAAGAATATGCACCGAACACTCAGTCCTGACAACTTCATCAGGCTTAGTAGCACTTAAAAACCTTTAAGTTGTAATAATTGTACAACTGTTGCATGCAAAATAACTCAAGGCATAAAAACCTTAACCGGAACACTGGAAAACATAATTCAATCACTTTAAAAGCAAAAAATGTACAATTTACCAACATACAAGAATAAAAAAAAACTGAGCTCACCGAACCGTGTAACAGAATGAGTATATAAATTATATGTAGTATTTGAATTGTGCAGGAGGAATTCGGTACTTTTAACTTCTGGCTGTGAACATGGCCGAGGGTGGTGGGTATTTTGATGCGCAGCAGCTTGAAGTCTGTGTAGTTGGGTAGATGGATGCATAAACCAAAACTAGATTCTTGATCAATCGCCATTCTTTATTTTTATAAAAATAAATTAATTTTGGCAGACATTTGTCCAATTATAGTTAAATAGAATAATTTTTATGCACATTGGTTTTAAAAGTACGACGTAAGCAGAAAAGCAAGGCAGCGGGGATATGTTAGCAGATAGAAGTTACGAAAAGAAGTGAATGACGTAGTTGCTTGAGAAGAGTACTTATACCAAGTATGCGCAGAAGTACAGCTAAACTGAAGTTGGTTAATTTTAGGTTGTTATGTAACGTGGAAAGATCTTGAATTTAGGAGAACAGATGAACTTAGGGATGAGAACACCAAATTTAGAATAGTTAATTTTGAGGTTGCCATTCATTTCTTAGAGGAGCCTTCATATTTTATTTTATCTTACACACACTTTTTTTTTTCTTGGAACTGTTATAATTAAAATACATCAGACATATTAAAAATACGTTAAAATACATTAAAAATACATTAAAATACATTCTTTGGCTAATTCTGGATACAGAAAAACAAGGATTTTTGTAGACGAGGGGTTTCAAATGATTTCAATGTTCCCCCCCCTTACGAAGTGGCACTGAAATTGATTGAATTCCTCTTCTGTTTTTTTTTTTTTTAATTTTATTTTTCTTTAAATTTCATTAATTTTTTGAATTGTGGTATTGCTCGTTTGAAAAGTCTTGGTTTTAACATTTTTTACATTCTTTGTAACATTTAATGGACTTTTTGAAATTTATTAATTATGAATTTCAATTTTGTCTTTGTAAAAAATTAGTTCTAAATTTCTTACTTTATATCTTAAATGATAATTTTTCAGCAGCTTAATGCCCGAAAATGCTAGACATATTTATATTTTGTTTTTTATAAAAATTGTTTTGCAATTATGTGTGTACTTTTGGTGCAGCCGATCGCAACCAAAAACAAAAAAAAGCAGGTGCACAACTACATGCTATAGCAGTCCCATGTACAAAATTTCAACGTTCTGAGGTTACTCACTTTTGAGTTATGCGAGATATATATACATACATACGTTAAGTACAGACGTCACGGAAGAATTTCCTTCGAATCCATTTTAAATCCACTTTACAATCTGACGGCAAAAGAGTTCTTTGTTCTGTCCTTAGGTACAGATGTCATGCAACAACATCGTTCAAATGAATTCAAGAGCAGTCAAAATGGATGTTTTCGTTGAGTATGATACCCAAAATTTTTCCCGATTACAATACTTCCTTTACTTAATTCAAGAAAATAATAATAAAAAAAGGTCCGAATTTCTGAACAATAAGAATTATAATATGGCTAATTAATTCAATAAATCATTTCTACAGAAACGCTTTAAGTATTTTTTATGGAAAAAGCACCTAAAGACACTTTTTGCATTTTAGGAAATTTAGCTAATGAGTGTTAAAGTTTTATTTATATGAGTATATGCCTGACAAATAAGAATTTTAAAATTAAATAAAAAATAAAAAATAAAATAAATGAAAAATAACAGCAGTAATTCTAAAATAAAAATAAAAAAGGAACCTACAAATGCCTACAGATGACTACCAATATTTCATCTACAGATCAATCTGAACTGCAGAAATTAACAAAACAATTGATTTTTTTCGCGTAATTGCAAAACACAGTAAAGTGCTACTTATCCATAATAGCTAATAAAATGGGAACGGACATTTGCAAAATACTTAATCAAAAACGGTGCAAAGTTTAGAAATAATTTAAACTATGTACGGATTTATATTTATTGTAAATAAGCAGTTAAATTTAATTTTAAGTTACTTTCCTATAAGCTTCCATTCCCCTAATTGTCAGAGCCAGAATATTTAAATTTGATAGCGGGCGTAAGAAATGCTAATTCTACCAGTGGGAGAATAAGTTGAAATATCGACGTTCCAGTAGAGAGAGAGGGAGAGAAATTTCCGTGCGTGCTTATACGCAAACCTCCGCTTAGCAGTTACTGCTGGTTAGACGTGGCTTAATCGTTATTATCTTGCTGCCACTAGACTCATCTACGCTCTGTAGGATACAGGATTGTATGAGCCCTGTAGTGTAATTCTACTATTTGTGAACTTCTTGAATTCTTAAGTTTGATTCTACTGTTTCAGTTACCGCCCAAGTTGAGGCGTAGTATGTTAGTTTACGCATTGTAAATAATTTAAAGAGTTTAATAAAGGGCAGTTTCAACCCTTCTTCGGTGCTATCACTATTTCTCAAGATTCTACAGAACAGATAGACAGTAGAATCTTACAATTATATAAAAGATAAAGTTACGAATAAAGTACTAATACCTCTAGACAACTTGGAATAAGTTATTCTTTATAAAATTTTTTTTCGATTTTGCGTAATACAGTTAAATCGAAAATAATTTCTAAGCAAGTAGGCATATATTTCATTACTATTAGAATTATAGGTGACCACACAATCTCAGAGGAAATACAAAAGACAAATATTATAATAAGAAACTGTTTGTTACGAAAAAATATTCATCTATCCAGATCTCAGAAGAAAGTTGTAGAAATATTTTTAATTTTCACTCTATATAGGAATATGATAAGCTAATTTACCTTTAAATGATGTCATAAGATAGACTGGAACAAAATGATGTCGCAATATGAACTGAAAACAACTTCTTTCTTTCTTTTTTTTTTCCTTCCGGCTAAATTTCAGTAAGCCATAAATAAATTTGTGGGCTTCATTCTTATTAGTAACGAAAAACATAATTTAATTTATATATTTCTCTTCTTATCCAATTGATTTTTGTCGTAGTAACGAAAAAGTTCAACTTAATTCATATATGAAATGAAGATTTTATCTTGCCTACACAAAGTAAATAGAGAAATAAAATTCAATAACAGAAGGAGAAGGGGAGAGGAAGATGGCAAGGAGAAGGAAAAACAATCTGAAAGGATTTCAAATTTTGAAGTCTTATCAGTAGACTTATGATGATTTTATGCGCTCATTAACCAGGTTACGTCTGCTGTTGGACTCATTCATACTGTAGAGACATTAGGTTATTTCGAAGCAGGAGACATGAAAAATGAGAAATGCCCTCGCCAGGACTCGAAGCTCGGACCTCTCGAATACTCTCCGAGTGTGCTAACCATTGCACCATGAAGGTATGCTAAGAAGGCGGGTGAAATGCCTTATAGTACTAACGATTTTTTTCCTTCTTTAACGTCATCAGTAAGCAGCCTTTTCTTTGCATTTGCGATTATTTGTTACCATAAAATTCAAGAGTATAAGCACAAAATATTTAAAAACAGCATATCTTTAGAATTCCTGATAGAGTGTTAGGGGTTAACATACGTTTTCTTATATTCGTTACGTTACGTTATTTCTTTAAAAACTAGCCGCCTAAAAGAATTATCATGAAAAAAATATATAATGAATTTTAATGAGTTCAGCTAATGTCATTTCATAAAAATATTTATTAATTCTAATTAGATATCTCACGATTAAAATCCATTTTGACTTAAATTAATCAGACTAAATAGATTATATAAAATTTTGAGAATTGCGCTTATTACTTTTCAGTCACTTGGTTTGCTACTCAGTAACAAAAAGATTAAATTTGAAAGTACAATAAACAAAAAGATTGAATTTAAATGTTTTACGTTTTACTGAATGGCAACACACTGGTGCATGGAGATCAGAGACGGGAAAAAGGTGAGACAAGTGAGGCACTTGAATGTGAATCACTAGAGGGGGCGCCACATTGGCTATGCGAATTCGAAAATTATTAGGGAAAATAAGCTTCGTAAAACTTAAATTAATAAAACAATAGAAAGGACTACAAGAAAACCTGGAAATTAATGCAATGTCTATTTCAGTGTTATTTCTTATTTATCAAAAAATGATTTTTTTAACATTTTCTTTGAAAGTTATAAATAATTGGCTATATTATTTTTCTGAATTTATAAAGCTACGATTAAAAATACTTTAAGAATTGTGATATTTTGATTTAATACAGTTACTTTTCCTTAATACAAATACAGCTATTTTGGTACATATATAGGGGGGCGCATTTACTTTTTTCCCTTAGGTGAAAAAATATCTTGGCACGGCTCTGATGGAGATAATAAGTATTTTATTTGAGGCAGTGGCAATACATTGCTCTCAAATAGCCGAATTTGTGGATTAAAATTAAAAGGTACTCATCTTAGAAAGGCAACAGTCTGACGCTCTGGAGATAAAAATGTTTAGTTTCGAACACTATTGCCGCTTCTTGTTTTTAAATAGCTGAATTTCGTTACATTTGCACAAAATATGATTGAAAATTCGTTACATTTGCACAAAATATGACATAAATCAAAAAGAAATTCAAAATTTGGATTTCGAGGTGCCCATATTAGAATAGAGGACAAGTTTGTTCAAAATTCGGAGGCTCTAGTTGCCGCACGTTTTCTACATTGCGAAGAATACACAAACCTGCAGATTCTTCCTTGGTTAATTTTTTAAAGAAATAATACATCGCTATGACATCTAGTGGCAAGAATTTGAAAAGTGATTTGGAACCAAAATTGATAGCGATAAAAAGTGAGTTTCGAGATTAAAAGTACCTCTAGTGCTAATATGAAGCGAAAGCACAAAATAATAATAAATAATAAAAGAATATTGAAACCTGGTTATAGTTTGCTTGGTTGTTCTTCATTAGTTCTAGTTAAGCAATTCTTATTATTAGATGATAAATCTGTTCATTATAATAAACGACATTTTAATACATATTGTTACAAGCTACGTGTTCGTAGATGTAATTTTAAATGTAGTCCAGGAATTTTTTTTTAAATGTAGTCCAGGGATGGCAAAACAATCAAGGTCTATCTGCCTAAGTGTAGGGATGCCTTCGTGGAGGAGTTTCTAAGGAAAACTGGCTCGTATACACGTTATACACGTTATACATAACCACGAAAACATTTCTGCAGCCTACTCGTTCGCGGGTTTCGAACTTCAGACCGAATTAAAAGTGTTCAGCGACTTTAGCCCTCGGCCGCTGGCGGGCCTTAAATGTACTCCAGATGAGCAGGAAGAAATTGATAATTTATTGGAAATTAATAACTCATAGAAAAAAGTTAAGAGTTCTAAATAACTCAAGGAGAACACAGATATTAGTCAAATCCTCCTTAAGGCACGAGAAATATCATAAACAACCGATTCCAGTCACACAGTAAATTCTAAACGCAATCCTGCTAATTCTCTTTGTACCGCAATCGCTTAGTGTTGGGAAAAAAATAATCCTATAGTATGGCATTCATGTTAAATTCTCCTTCACAGTTTGCTTAAAAATCCTGATGACTGAATGATCAGTGGTTTGCTTTTACCTGCTCTCAATGCTAGAATCTATTTCAAAATATTTAAAAGATTTTTTTTGAAAGAGCTTACTAACCGCCCCCCCCCCCCAAAAAATTCTAAAAGCTTTCAGATTTTACATTACGCCCAAAGGGACTTTTTTTTTAATGTTTTGTGTGTCACCTTTATTTATTAAATGCCACGTTCTTCGCACCATAAAATTCAGTTCAACGGCAATATTGCAAAAGAATTTCAAAATGAGCATATCTTTAGAAGACACAGTCTCGCGCACAGTCTCGCGCACTGGAGATACACAGTCTCGCGCACTGGAGATAAAAATGTTTTTTTTTCGTACAGTGTTGAAATTCCTCGCTTTGAAATCGTTGAGTTTGTTAATCAAGAATACTTTAATGTCTGATAAAATATGAAATAGATAATAAAACAACTTCCAAATTCCAATTTAGGGCTGCCAGATGCCCATATTCGGTGAAGAATTATGTTATTCAAAACTTGATAGCTGTAGGTACTGTTGTTTTATTACAATACGAAGAACATACATACTTTTATGCAGATTCTTTATTATTTAATTTCTTTAAATATTTACAGGGCTGTAACATTTAGTGGCAACAGTTTGAAAAGTGAATCAACGCAAAATGTCAAAACGAAATTAAGAGCCCCCTTCCTGTGCTAAGTTTTTTAGGCTAAAAAGATATCCTCAAATTGTATTCAGTGGTACTGACAGGCCTTGTAAAAGCTTGGGAGTAAATAGCTCCAACAGCATCGAAAATGAGTTTACCCAAAACTTCCAAAAAGTCGTCGGATTCCCCCAAAATAACCAAATATCATGGACGGTGCCAAGGTTTGGAATTAGGAGCGCTTTGGCGCATAACTGGTTTTCTGATCAAGTTTTTCACAGTCTAAATGTTGTTGAATTCAAAATCGCAAGACCTAAGAAATAAGCATTCATATGCAAATTACACCGCCAAAAATTCAAATACGTAAAAATACATCCTAAAAAATTGCTTAAAAGCAACAAATAATTAAATAAAAACATTGCCAAACTTTACAGCAAACATTGCATAAAAACAGCAATACAGTTAACTAGCCGAAAATATCTACCGAAATTTATAACGTCATAAATCTGACCTGTAGCTCTTTAACTCAGAAACTCATTTCCTGCATTCTTCATTTACTTTTCCAATCCTAATTTTATTTTCTATTATTAAACTGTTATAGTAATTCTGTCGCTGTCAAATTATTCTAGATTTTAATACTGCACTGGTTATCATAAATTAAGGAAAAATCACAAAAATAGCAATAACTCCCTCAAAAATAAGCCAAACCATGTAAAATTTGCATATGTTGTCAAGTAAGAGTAGCTGACTAAAACTGCAATATGCAAATTAGTGGCGCTGCACTCAAAATACGTCATTTGCGAGGAGCATAAAGGTCCATGTTTGAAAGCAAGCCCACATATTTCACTGTGATAGTGACATCGGAAATCTGAGATGGCCAATTCGTAACAATGACCTCCAGGCATCATTTGCCTGCAGAACTACGATGGAGAGCCATTGGGAGACTAGAGGCAGGACAAAGTCAAACAGTAGTGGCCAGATGGTTTAATAATCCTTCTGTGGTTCATAGATTTTGGAAGCAATTTCAAAGACAGATTCGGCATCTAGGAGGTTCAGCCAACTGCTACGAGGAGCGCCTATGACCGATTTTTGACATTATGTGCACGCAGGAATAGAACCGCTGCTCCGACTCGTCTTAGATCCTCCTTTGCTGAAGTCACCGGAAGGTTGGTGTCAACATCAACTGTGCGTAGAAGGCTTCACGAAGGTGGTCTGTATGCGAGGTGACCAGCCATTTCCGTGCCGCTCACGTCACGCCATAGTAGGCACCGTTTGCAGTGGCCACTATAACATGTCCACTGGATGCCTGATGAATGGAGGGCAATTCTCTTTACGGATGAGTCCAGGTTTAGTCTAGAAAGCGATAGTAGGCATTCTTTGATATGGAGAGAACCTGGAACCCGTTATCATCCGTCAAACATCCGTGAAAGAGTTGCATACGGAAGAGGCAGTGTCTGTGTTTGCGGTGGCATCTCTTTGAGTGGACGCACAGACCTCTATGTCTTTCCAAGGGGAATCGTGAATGCTCAGGTTTATAGAGATGACATCCTTGATGCTCATGTGCGCCCATATGCCGGGCAATAGTTGATGCTTTTCTGTTGCAGGATGACAACACGAGACCACACAGGGCTCGCATAGTAAATGATTATCTTCAACGGGAAACAATTATGCGCATGGAGTGGCCAGCTCGATCCCGGAACTTGAATCCTATCGAGCGCATTTGGGATGCTTTAGGAAGACACCTAGCTGCTCTCAATCAGCCTCCCAGTCAGACACTTGCCACGCTTGCAACTGCTTTGCAAGAGCAATGGCTCTCGCTCCCTATGGAACTGATAGACCGCATAATTGAAAACATTACACATCTCTGTGCTTTATTGCTTCTAGAGGCGATCGTATTTCATACTGAAGGTACTTTTCCTATAACAAACTGACACCTTCGATTTGTTCATTTTATACATGTGCTAATTTCTATCCTACCATAATTGTCTGGTAATTTCGTTTTACGTTATTTGGTAGCTTACTATGTGTTGTATATTGTGGGTAAGTTTCATAAAATTCTACATGTAACTTTTTCAATAATCGTGATTTTTGTTATTTTTCCTTAATTTATGATAACCAGTATATTACGATTTTGCTCTTGTTGTAATGTTATTATTATACATAATGCATATTATACATGTAATACAGCAGTCATGTAAATATTCCTGTGTTAATATTTTTTTTCATGTTTATGATAATGAATTTCAGATCGCCCAGCCAGTAGGGTATTTAGGACCTTGACTGCCGTAGCTTTAAGCTCGGGTTCGAGTCCTGGAGAAGGCATGGTTGTAATTGTCCGTCCCGGGTGCAAGGCTAATGGCTATTAAATAAAGCGGCAGGTCATTTTAAAAATTAGAAATCTCAGAAAAAGATGAAAAGCAAGAGTAAGTATTTGAAACAGTACCCCATTTTTCTTTGCGAAGAAATTCACGATGTTCCACTCATAGTATCGAAACGCTTGTATTCTGAATTCCCGAAGAGCATAATTAAACTAGATTTCTTGCTTCAGGCAACACGTACTGACTTTTCTTGCCCCTTTAATTATGAAAAAAACTATTCAAAGTGGAATCGATAACAGCCTGTTGCATTTTCCCTTTCTTCTTAATTAATAGCAATTCATTAAAGCACAATATTTCTTCTTTGGATCAGCCGTATTTAATTAGATAGCAGTCTTTTATCTCTAAGTTAATAAAGATTGTTAATTTAGGGGACATAACACCTTAATAAATGTATTATATGTTTTCATCGAAACCGCTTTAGTACATTAAGTGTATTTGCAGAACTGGAGTGTTTTATTTAAATAATTCGAGTATCTTGATAAATCTGGAAATAGTTTTCATTTTTTTAAAGATAATAAATTTTGAAATGGCATTAAAACCTCTACTTCGCAAATCAAAACTGGACATTTTGCCTGTTTCAGAAAGCAGATGTTTACGTTTACTCTCTGAGTATAAGCTATGTTTATGAGCCGTGTTTTTTCTCTTTTTTTCCGAATATTATCTTTCTAAGAATTTTTGAATCAAGTAGTACATTCCAAATAAGACGCAAAATGTTACATTTAAAACATTTTATTCTGATAAAGTACAGAATACCCCACTTAGTAAGGCATCACTCAGTGCTGATCCCGCTTTAATGCAGTTAGTAATTTGAGTAGTAAATTTCACTCGCGCGCGTTTGCCGAGAGACTTGGCAGCCTCACAGAGCAAACTTACTCTCAGTCTGTGCGAATACGATAGCTATATCGCATGATCATTTGCCGTTTTCATCATCTGATTCACGCTACCTGATTCTCTGTTTTAGTTTAAATGTATAATTCCTTACTAAACCCATTTATAATGAATGAGGAACGAAAATCTGATACTAGTTGCGATAAACCAAACAAGCGTAAATCGTTAAATTAACAAAAAAAGCTAGAAATTATTAAAATTTATGAGGATGGTGCCCCATATGCCAAGATAAGATAAAGGAATCTTCAATTTGGAAGATCGTGAAAGATAGAAAGAAATATAAGAAGTGGCTAGAAATTCTTTTGCTTTCAAGAAATTTGTAAGTCCTTTAATGTTAAATATGGAAAGATTTCCTTTACTTTTGATTGAGGACTATAACCAAAATATAATTCCTTTAAGTCAACTAGAAATTCAACCCAAATTATCAAGTCTTTTTTCTGCACTAAAACTGATGGAAATTTCCAAGCAAGTCAGGAAGGTTTCTTTCGCGTAAAAAATGCTCAGGAATTCATATTGTTCGCACTGTAGGTGAAAGTGCAAGCATGAAGATGAAGAGCCAAAATTCCCAGAAAGAATAGAAAAAAATTAATTGAAAAATAATGCAACATTAATGAATATATTTTTAACTTTGGCGAAACTCTTCATACTGGAGGAAACTGCTTTCTAGAACTTAGTTGTCAGAAAAAGGTAATCTCATTCTGACTGCAGGTATAAAGCATTAGAGGATCGAATTACTTTACTCTTAGGAAGAAATGCATCTGGTGATGTCAAATTGAAGCCCGTGCTTATGTATCGCGCTGAAAGCCCTCGCACTTGAAAGGGAGGGGCTAAAAACTCTTTACCTGTATTTTGATATTCTAATAAAGAAGGCTGGGTTAAAGCTGCTCATGGATCGATGGATTATTTCAACATATAAGGCATTTCATATGAGAAAAACACTTTCACATGCAACCGAAGCAACGCCTGGTGAAAACGCCCCAACTTCTAATCACATTTTACATGTTGGAACACTGCGCTAATGATTTTTGCATCTTAGGTTTTCAAATGAGTGAAACTCGAACATGATTTAGTCTTTAAATTATTGGATGTTGATAATGTCATGGATTGTATTCAAATGAAATTTCAACCTCTTGATGATGAATCTGTCATCAAAGTAGAAGAAGAACTGGCTTGTGAAGAAGAAAGTGAAACTGAAGAAAATGTGCAAATGGAAGATTTTTGCACTGAATAATCTCGAAGAATTATTAAATGCTATTGGAAGAGCATGCAAATGATTGAAGGAAATGATCCGAATAAAAAGGGAATCTTGAAACAAGACTAGGAATTAGGACAAACAAAATTAGGACAGGCGAGTTTATTATTGCATGATGAACGAAGGAAAAAAAGCATTTTGATTATTAAACAAACATAAAAGTTTTCCATTACTTATGACACCGTTTTCTTATATTCCATTAATTTTAGGTAAGTAAGTAAATATTTTTGTTTTAATAAAATTTGATAGGAAGGAATTTACTAATTTTCGTATAGAAATGATGTTTCTTTGAGTGAAAATTCATTTAGGGAGGTACTTCAGAATAACCGATTAAGAGTATTAAACGATATACTATATACATCGTAATATACAAACGATATACTATATACGATCCTCTATGTACACCGTGCCTGCAAAAGACCTTACCCGGTCTTAATTTTCACAGCAGTTGATCGTAAACATAGACGTCCACATACAAAAAAGATTTTAAATGACGCAAAGATTCATGTTTACGCATTTTTAAATGAGGGGGGAAAGCAATTTTTTTATGTAAAATATGAAATTTAACTTTTTATACATTTCTCGGGTCCTAAAATTATATTTAGGAAAATTTTATGCTCGTTATAAAAAGTCAAACTTAAAAAACGTGATTGCCGTGGGACAAAATTTGACATTAAATTTGGGAATCACATTCAGGAACTGTGCGCTCATTGAATGCAAAATGTGTACGTCTGTACACTGCGCAAAAAAAAGGGGAGGGGGGCTAGTTCTACAGGGTCGATCGACGAAATTCAACTTTCGTTTTTTATGTGTCAAAAACGCGACTTAGGATGTGTATTAGATTTATAAATAACAATTGTCCTAACATGCATATTTTGACACAAAATCGGACTTTTTCTGAAATAACATACCAATTGTTTCCCATATTTCAATTCTACGACTCAAATTATACCTAGATATTAAATGTTGTAATTTTTGGTGAGAAACTTAAAATTTATCTCGGCGGATTTTTTTCATTTTTCGCCAAGAATGAATAATTCACTTGGCGAATTTCTTAATTTATAGCAATTTATTTTGCTTTCCTTTTTGTCATTGTCCACGAGTAGAACAAAAGTCATCGTTCATACTTTCAAATAATTTTAACGGAGTGCGTAAACCACATTTGCGTTAGTATCGCATATGATAAATACGCCAAATTCAAAATGCGCGAAAATATAAATTCACGTATATCTTAAGAAATTTTGAATAAAAAACTTTAATTTTTTGCAGGTATGATTAGAAATACATCTACTTAAAGATAATGGTAAAATTTTTATTTTATTTTCTTTCGCAAAAAATTGTATGTTGTTCGTTTTCAACAACCAAACAGCTATCAACATCGTATCCCCCCGTCACCAACCATCACATGTAATAGAGAACTAATTTCTTCTTTACATGGTAACCCCAACACGAGCCTCGGTGGTTGGTTGTTTCATATCGTGTGACAAAGAAGAAAATTTCTCTAAAGAGTTGTTCTTCCGAAATGTTTTGAATCTGTGATACGACTTTTAGGGTTTTCACAGTTGATCAAATTTTTCTGTAATTCTAAGCAATGGCTTTGGAGAAATTTTGCATGCATGCAAGAAAATAATGCTCATGAGAAATCTTATAACTATGATTTTCATGAGATCCTGTAAATGCATATATTTTTCTTGGTAAAGAAATATAAAAACGTGCTCAAACTTAAAGTTCGTAACCTGCAATATTATATAATTAAACAATACTGCATATATAACTATCATAAACTTAATTGAGACACTGACAAGTGAAAGTTGAAAGTTTTGTATGATTTCAAATGTTTTATTATCAAAAGTTTTATTATCAGAAGTATAGTATCCAGCCATTTTATACAGATCTGGTATTTACATTATAAGTGAAAATTTCTTAAAATTCCATCCAGCCATTTCAGAGAAATCGTGTACACAAGTACGAAAATTCCGTTTTGCTAAATTTTAATTCGAAAATGAAATTATCTTGACATCCTTTCAGCACATTACTTGTCAGGACTGAGTGTTCGGTGCATATTCTTGGAAAACATCTTCGTGAAACACTTTACACTATCCTGATCTTGAACAGGGAGCTGAATGCAGCTATGTTCTGTGGTAGAAAACTGTGGTTAAGTGGTAGAAGAACTGCACTTTAGAGGGATTTAAAATCCTCTTCTATTAAACCACAATTATATACAGCCACTTCCCAAATCGGGAAGGATACAGAAAATAATGACCGCACTTGGATCTAAACTGAACAATCAAATAATTTAAACTAAAGTTAAATAGAAATTAAATCGTCGTTGCTCACAGAGCTAAGAACGCGAGGTTGGCCTCTATGCTAAAGGGTGCGTAGCAAGATTTAACTAATACTAACGCCCTTAGATTTACTTCAATAAGTAATAGCGTAACAGCGCTACGGCTTAGAATTTAAATACTAGCTGGTCAGGCGAACGTTGAACAGAGTAACAGTGGTCTGAGACTAAAAGCTCTCTCACACTGTGAGGTTCCTACCTCTCGCTTAAATAGCAACTTGGCTCCACTTCAAATTAGCATAAAGCTGAAACGCGGGCTTATTCTAACGGGAAGTTGAAATGAGAACAGACAGAAAAAGGCAAATTAAAATAAAACTTTGTTAGTTTAACTAAAACCTTACATACTTACTTAAAATTAATCGACGTATAGACAGATATGCTAATAATTGAATTTTGCTATCATGTGAAACAATATATTTACATAAAATTACATCCAGAAACATTTTATACATATGGTTTTGAATATAATTTTGAGGCATCTGCTGAAAAGTAAATGTGAACTAATCGTTTAAATGGCCAAACAGTTCAGAAACTTTCTTTTTTTTTCTTCCTGCCCTCAGCACTCTTTTTGGTTCTAGGGCGAATTTTTACATGGGGCTGGTTTTACATATAATTTGTTTGTAAGCATTCAAATTAAAAATATAGTAAAATCTCGATTTTTATGGTCTGTTTAAAGGTTCCTCACCTCTTTGATTTTTTTTGCAAATATCTGTAATTTTGTTTTACACTTTTTCTAAGCTTCGAAGAATGACAGCATGTTTAAAAATGATCAAGGAGTTTTTTTAATGACCTTTAAAAAATATTATTAGTAGTAAAATTATGAGCAAGGGCTGATTTTTACAGGGGTGGAAAAAGGTTTTAATGATCATTTCTAATACGGCCTTACATTGTCACTTTAGAATTTGTATTAACATGCCGATATATTTATAACATGAATTTATATTAAATGTCGATGCTGATGGTGGTTGTGGCTTGGGCATGTATAGATGTTTCAGTAAGGGTGAAATTCATATTATGTAAATGTTCCAAAAAGAACTCGAAAAAAGCCAACAATACGCACAAAATATTTAAAACAACCACCAGAGCAGAAATGAACTCTACTTCAGAAACAACATGTCAATAATCAAAGGCTAATAGATTGTTTTTGACAGAAGATGTGAAAATGTCATTTGCTGTCTTTAACAGGCTATACCTGTTAGAAAATTTCTTGTTTTTCCCCACGGGTTATGAGCTGAAATGTCTTTTGCGCGGAACTGCCATGATCGGAAGCGTCGCATCGCTTTACAAAAGAAATAGTTTTTCTCAGCCCTCCAGTGTTTCCTTTCTGTCTTGAGCCCATCAGTGACCGAATGAATAAAACTGTTCGGTAGAGGTAATTCGATCCATGTTCGAATCTCAGATGATGAGCTGCTGCTTGAGGATTTACGAATGTTAAAAGCAACAGGCTGGTTTTCCTAGAAATGATCCCACCAAGAATTAGTTTGGAAGAGTAATATTTTATGACAACGGCGAAAACGTTGTTGCGTTGTAGAAGACATTAAGATTCGTGATGCTGAGAGATGGGAAAAATTAGCAATCAACTCACCGGGACTCGAACCTCGGACCTCTCGAATACATACTGAGTTTGCCGACCATTATACCACCTTATGCTTTATATACTCCCCCTTTAATACCTTATATACTTCTGCTTTTAAAGGGCGACTATGGATTAGGGAACCCAGTCGCCAAATCCCGGTGGTGGAGATTCTAAGCAATCATCATCCACCACCTTTTTCAGTTCGGGTGCCACTATAGAGACATTAGGCTTATTTTGAATCAGGAGTGCATGCAAAATGAGCATTACCCTCGCCGGGACTCGAACATCGGACTTCTTAAATGCGCGCCGAGTGTGCTGACCATTACACCCCGAAGGCATGCTAAGAAGGCAAGAGAAATACGTTATAGTGTAAATAAACTGATCAGAAGGAAGGAATGATTAGGAGACTTGATTTCAAAAAAAATTTAAACATGTTGCAGAAAACTATTGAATGGTTCAACAGCAGTTTAACGCGAATGCAAGCTAATTTCTCTTAGGAAGTCTTCCAAGAAAGCTCTCTTCTCTGATAACTCTGTGTTATTTGCATTAACTAAAATCAACTACCCAAAGAAGAGCTTCTTCACTGTGAATATTCCGAAAATAAGCTATCTGAACAACTCTTCATTTGAGCTACTTGCCTTTGCATTCTCTCGAGTTTAACTAAAGTTTTTCTCTCAGCTTCTAAAATTAGAAACCAATTGTAAAAACGATTTGTTCGAAGCAAGAACAACACGAAAGTCAAACTTTCATTAATATAAACGAATCGATTTTAATGCTAAATCATCCAAGTCGATGAAACAAACTACATGGGACACAAGGAAAACGGAAAAATCAAACATAAACCTGCAGACTAGCTGCATGGAATGATTTTTTCCCCTTTCTGTTAATGCAGGTTTTCCTGATTTCTTCGGAATGCAGTTCTGTTCCAGAAATTGTGCCTTCCGCCCCCCTCCATCCCGCTCCAGATCCTTTTTTTCCTCCCGAAATTCGCTTTTCGTCGGACTGTGGTAGCTGACAAGTTCTATCGATTGTCACAAGATTGATGACTGGGTCACAGGGTAACTCGATCAGCAGAACGGAATCTCTCTGACTGTTACATCCACTGCGTTCTGCGCTTTTGTCTTTCGAAGAATAATATTTAATCTAAAATTACTCGAAGAACAAGTATTTTGAACAGAAAAAAGAAGAGCTAAAAGCAAAGAAAAGGGAACAAGAAAATTTTGAAATATTTCTATACTTTTGAATAAACATTTCCTCCTTTTAATCAAAATCTCATTTTTAACCATGTGTCAGAGACGATTTATTTAAGAATAAAAGGGAGTAGAAGAAGAATATTATGTGTTCTGTGTCATTCTATTTTAATATAATTAACATTAAACAAGTAAATAAATCTCATTGCCATTCATAATCCGACAAGATTAAAAGTATCAACGTTATCATTTATCACCTCGTAAAATTAAATCTAATTTCGAGATATTTTGCTTTTGCAGCAGTGATGATTTCCAAGTAGATAAACAAGAAGTTTAAGGAAATAAATTGCTACAAATAGGGAATTTTTTTTCTTAAGCTTTATAAAGTAATTCTTCCGCTTTCTTAGTGTAATGATCAGCACACTCGTCGCGTATTCGAGAGGTCCGAGGTTCGATTTCCGGCGAAGACATTGCTCATTTTTCTTGTCTTTCAGTACGAAAAATTATAATGTCTGTACAACTTTTACGTGTATATGTGTACGTACAGAAACGAATTTTCATTCTTGCTTGGTTTATTTGATTACGGCAAAGCCCTCGAGAGCTATCTGCCTAAGGGATGCCTTTGTGGAGCAGTTTATGAGAGAAACTGGCTTGTGTACACTTTACATATGGGAAAAACCCCGACAGCGCCCATGCAACCAGCTCGTTCGCGGGATTCGAACCTCGGACCGAACTACCACAGTTCAACGACTTTGCCGCTCGGCTGCTGGAAATATGAGAAACGAACTGCGCTCTCACCGGGATTCAAACAATAAATCGTCTACTTGCCAGCAGGACGTACTAATCGCATTACACGATAATAAAACGCACAGGCGAATTCAAAAAAATCCTTGCAGTCTCCCCCCACTTCAATCGACTAAATCCAGGTGTTGACAGATTACTGGCAACCACACTTTTTTTTCATTCGGACCATTAGAATTTTAGAAGTCAGGAAACTTAAAAAACCATGTGTCAAGGAATTTTCCTAAATTTCCTTTCACTGCAAATAGCGCTTACTACAGTTGTGAGGATAATTCGCAGTAGTACTATAATACTTGGAGCTATGTTCTGGAGACTGTATTTTGAGATAAATAGAAAATCCCAAGCCAACATCATTCCCTTTCTTTATATCATCTTTTCAAATAGTAATATAAATAGAATTAAGAAGCATTTGTTTCTCAGGGAGGAATTTTTTCTTACTTATGTCATTGTGATGATAATTTACTTGACATTCCTATTTTTAATTTAAAAATGCCATTAGATTAAGGAAGGGATAGCAAGAACATGAAGCTAGTTGTATTTTTT
>KK122092.1:284395-313608 GCA_000611955.2 Stegodyphus mimosarum | reverse complement strand
TTGAATTTAACAAAATTTCTATTCGTAAAAAGCAATTTAAAGTAAAAAATTAATTATAGAAATAAGTTTAAAAGAAATTATAAATAATTTATAGTGCTGCGAACTAATCTACAGTATCATTTAAATTCTGAGAACATAAGTAAATCAAGTGCAAGTATCAATATCTACTAAGAAATATAAAATTGTAATAAATTTTTTTAAAATCCTAAAAATAATAAATTTGCATAAGTGAATATTTGTTGAGCTGGCAGAAGACAGACTTATCGAGGAGAAGTTGCCCTCAAACCTAACTCTTCAATTATTCAATTCGTGTTTCGTCATTTATGTAGGCAAGTGTAAAATTCAAAATCAAAAGTAAAACCAAATGATGTGATCTACCAAAAGCAGTTCAAACGAGTGGAACTTTTAGAAAAGTACAAATCAAAGCCAATACAAAACAATACCCTTTATAATACCAATTTTTTAGAAAACCAGTTTAATTTAGAAACTCTTGCCCACAAAAAACTTCCCCGACACGAATATGCATATAAACAAAAAAGATACAGATACTATTAATATACTAAAAATAAACTAGAAACTAAATTAAATAACATTAAAATAATATTCTAAAGGCAAGTAAAAAGTAAGTTTTAAATTAAATTAATTAACTTATCATTATTTCTATTGGAGTGTGGACAAGGAGCAGCAAGTCAAATTAAGTGATGTAAAGTAGTGTTCCTTCTATTTATAAAAGAGGGCGCTAGTAAAAGGTAAAGTTGAGTGATAAGCTGCTGTATCTAAGAACCACTTAAAAAACTATTTAAAATTATTCTGCAAACTATATGTAATGTAAAAAGAGCGTTCTGGAGCTAAAATTTTTTTTTAAATCTAACTGTATAGTAATGCAAAAATGTGTGTGAAAATGTGTAAAAATTGTGAAAAAACAAACTGTTGTAATATGAAAAATGGCTGCAAATTACTAAGGACTGTAAAAATTTTTTTTAGTAAATTTAATTTATGAAGTATTTTTGAATGTTAATTTAGAAAAATTAAAAAAAAATTATGAACGTAAAAAAGTATTGTAATATTTAATTATATTAAAACTGAATTTAAGATGTGTAACAAAACTTACTAAATACTGGCCAAAAAGTTAAGGAAAAGGAGAAAAAGATTAAAATTTTCACTCATTTCGGGCTATAATTGAGACTTTTGAAAAGAGTTGGCCCTTTATTAGCAAAAGGAAAGAATCCAGTATTAAATATACATTTTTACAAATATTTACAAGATAATTCCTTAACTCTTCAAAATCCTTCATTACCCTCCAGTTAAGGTTTATGGTAATACCATACATATATAATATACTGTAATACTATATATATATATATAATATGGTGACAAAGAAAAATGCACATATTAATGAACAGCAATGAAATCAGATGGAATTACTAAAAATAAAGTCATACTAGATAAAACAAAGCTTACAAACTCTATATTTGTTTTTGCAGTATCGAAAACATATAGACAGAAATGAAGTAAGTATCTTTTAGTTCAAAAAATTCGTTGTATTTCTCTGTAAATTATTTTTAATTAGTTGAATGAATAATGAAACTTGATCTCCGAGTAGTGAAGTTAAATGAAACTTTGCAAAATTTTGATTATGGAACTATATTACTAAGGAGCCTCTGTCTGTAAAATACATACTTTTATGATTACGCCTAGTTACGGTATGAAACGAAAGCATGTCAACTCATCAAATTATATTATGAAGATGTAAAATGCTTTCTTTAATTTAAAATGTAAATAGAAGTGAAAAAAAAGCTAAAACTTTAATTTCAACGTTTTTTTTTTTTTTTTTTTCCAGTTCTGCTCTCCTTTTTAAGCAGGGAATGACTTAGTAAAGAAAGTAGGTGTACAAATTAACCTACACTTGTTTCGAACGTAATCCTAAGCATATCAAACTTTACGCAGAGCGAGAAAAAAATGGTAACAAAAACATAATATTTTTTGTTCTTTGGAAATTTCAATTTCTCTGCTTCTTTTTTTTTCTACATTTCCACCACCTTCTCGTACAGCAAAACATTTCTCCTCTTTTTGCATCTGCATGTTATTTCGCACAGAAACATCGCAGAGATGGAAATCTAATAATTCCCCGCCAGGAAAAACGTAAAAGAAAAAGGGGCACGTGTACGCAGTCGCGGCATTTGGGGAAGCAAAGGAGTGTACGAGAAGTGCCCGGATGGGGTTTTCTCCTTGACAAACGATGTTTGCCCATTCCAGGATTCCCGAGGGTTTGTAGGGACCGTGAAATGTATCTCCTGGAACAAGATGATGCATCGCTTATAAAAGACGAGACCATTACTCAATATTCCCCGGCACAAATCAATTTAAACACTTCCCGTAGAGTGCTATCTTCGCGATGCATTGTAAACAATGAGAGGGATCGTACGCAAATTGATATTTGAAAGCTTGTAGAGTTTCTATGAAATCAAATAGCTTGTATGTAGGCAACAATAATTCACATAATTGCAGTGAAAGTACTTATAATTGTACGGTTTTTTAATAGCAGGTAATCTTTTAAAGGACTAATGTAAACGAATCTCTCTCCCCCAAAAGTGGTGGGTGGGTGGGAGCAGGGAAGGAATACGTAAAGGAAGTAGAGCTGATAATTCAGCCTATCTGATTCTTGAGTAATATTTTAAGTTAGATGAATTTTAAGTTACATTTTCAGTTAGTTAGTTAATTTTTATTCATAGTAACAAGAAATTTCCTAAATTTTCATTACAAAACAGTGATTTATGATGAAACAAATTCTTCGTTGTTAATGACCTAGAAACATATTTCCTAGAAATAAAAAAAATAATTTAAATAGGTGTAATTAGTTTAAAGGTTTTGATCACTTCCCCTTCCTCCACACACATACTGAAATATTAGTTTTTCAGTTAGTTTGGAATATTTTATATTTCTTGTATATATATAATGTAATATATTTTTTTCACAGAAACGTCTTAAACAAATCTAAATCTTACTGTAATACATATAATATAATTTAACAAGTTTCTGAAATAGGTTATTGAATCCCAGAAAGCATGAAACTGGAAAAGTACAGAATTACCAATTAAGATAAGTTTATACAAATACAGTAGGACGAATTAGATCAGGTATGATCAAATTTTATGTCAGTAGGAACTGCGTGATCGAATTCAGATGCATAAAATGGCAATAGATCCATCTGTAGCCAATGGCTACCTCTGGTAATTCAATAGTCCTGGTGAACGAGCTTGCTTCGTGATAGTTGTTACGGTTCCCTGCCAAGTGTAATGTAAATACTTGCAAAAGAAGGAGAAGATACTGCGTTTATGCAGTGCCATTTCTACACTCACTTCCAAAAGTTAAGGAAGAAGATGTAAAATGCAAAAAAAATCAACATATACTGCTTTGATTGACACAAAATTCGGCAGGAAATTAGCATATATATGCATAAAACAAAATCAATAATTATATACAAATATGAAAACAATATTAAATTTTTGTAAGCTATCAGATAATGACATACTGGAGACTTAAACAGAATTATACATAAAGTGGAAATAAACAGCGCAAAATGAAAAAATGACATTAATAGGGTATGTGATCCCCTTCATCTGTATACAAAGTTTACACCTTGTGACCATGCTTTCAATTAGGTGGTCAACCACCGCAGAATTAAGCAATCGCCATTCTTCTTGTAAAGCAGTTTTCAGCTCAATAAGAGTGCCTGGAGGTGGGAAACGGGAAGATACAGCACGGCTGAGAAACATTCCAAAGATTTTCAATGGGATTAAGAATATGCTGGCCGCGCCATACGCACAATTCCTTCACTGTCCAGATAGTCATCGACGATGTCAGCTCTATGGTGACGTGAGTTATCGTCCATTAAAACTGCTGCAGCGTACAATCTCACAATGGGTTCTAGGACTTCATCTCGATACCGGACAGACGTCAAACAACCCCGTTTAAAGATGTGCAGGTTGGTGCGTTACCCTAATGAAATCCCTACCATAATGCTTCCGCCTCGGAATGCGTGATGTTTGGGGACTGATTGCGTGTTCGTTGCTCACGCCATATCCTTATACGTTTGTCATCTGGCTCCAGAGCAAATCTTGACTCATCAGTAAACATGACATTGCCCCAGTCAGACACATTCCAATTGACATGTTCTTAGCACCACTATAATCGTGCCCCTCTTGATTGGACGGATAGAGGACCACAAACTCTAGGTACCCGGACGTATAGTCCACTCATATGTAATCTTCGGCGTACAGTAGCTGCAGATACGCCTTATCAATGGACGCTGTAACCATAGATGTCACACGTGTAGAGGTCACTCTGCGATTCCGCTTGGCTACAATAGCAATATATCGATTTTCGTGGGGTTGTAACCTTTGACCGACCGGCTACGGGCCTTCGGACAACTGTCTGTGTGGTTTGGAATTATTTCCATAAACGTGAAATTACGGAATGATGAAAGAAAAGAGAAACATCTGTGATCGACTGTCCTGCTTCAATGTGCCCCACAGCACGCCAGCGCTCAGAACCTTCCATTCGTCTTCTGGAAGTCATAGAAACACGTATGTCTTGAAAACAAATTGTACGGAAGTTTTAAACACCTTCTATCAACACTTACAATGAACTTCTGTAACCCTTCATAAAGCTGGCTTCTTATAAGACTGTCTTTTTTGCATATTTCTTGACATGAAAGCTCGACTGGCTGTTACCTAACATATTTGCATACTTCCATCTACCTCTGCAGCGAATTGAATCCTCTTCAATTCTGTTTGGCTTCCGGAAATTAGCCTATTCCTCTCCGTGCTTAACTTTTTTAAGTGAGTGTATCTTCGGACTTTACCCCATACTTTTTTTTCATGCGTCGAAGATTTATGAGAGATATTATTTCTTTTACCTCCATTCAGTACAAACCTGATACTAAGGCTCAGGCTGATCACGACCGCATGAGAGATAAACGGGTTGTCGCAAAATATCTATTGTATCTTCAAGAAGCTGGACACACCGAGCACTGGTGAAAGAATTTAGTGAGTTTGTTACTGTTTCAATATAATAAAATTTGGTATCAATTACAGAGTTTATTTATTATGCATAAAATCTTTCACGAATTTATGAATAGCGCTTTATGTTTTTATGTATCTGAATATGAAGGACTAGATAAATTAAAAATATTGACACGAGGTTGTCTGTTACATTTGTTCCAAATGGCCGTTGGGCTTAAATGCTTAAGGCTAGTTACTAAGGTTTTTAAACGTTGCGTACAGCATTTAAAAATCTTAGGAATATTGTACACAATATTTAAAAGTGTTAGGCGTGATTTGTGTTTTTAAATATTGTGTAATTTTTTATTTAAAGTCTCCGTTGAAGAATCTCTTAACTATAATCTGGTAAAAGTACAGCCAAATTTAACAATTTATTATTGGCAACTGTAGAAGGAGCTGAAGCCCGTTGACCTATTTGAAAATAATAACTTCAGTCGATTTTATTTTCTTATGATTATTTTCATAATATCACTTATTGCTTTCTTTCCTTTTTAGAGCTAAATGTTCTTTTTCCTGCTTGTCTTTTGCACACTGTATTCTTGGAGTATCTTTATTTTTCTGCATTTTGTATTTATTTTTGTACAAACAAAATCAGCGCGTCGCTCCCTCAATCTTTCGTCGCCGACTCTAACATAGAACTGAGATGTGTTACAAACTTATTCTTTGTAAGACAGGCAAATCGACACCTTGTATTCGGCGTACATTTTGTAAAATCCCAATGTAAAATCCCGAATACAAGGTTGTCGATTTACCTGTCTTATTTTCCACGTCCACGCGTTTCTCTTGCGTCTTAATTCTTTGTAACCTAACTTGTGACGTCATCAAAATATTGTGTATTTTTGCCTAAATTTGAGACTATACTGTTGCTCAACCAAATTTCCAATTTAAATTTTTTGTGTGTGTTTTATAATGGTCTCCTTTAGCTATTAAATAAGCCTTAAACAAAAACTATAGCTTTTAGGGTTATTCAGATATAAACGTTCTACTACGACACGTTTTGCATCTCGATTTTTTTTTTCGAAAGACCGTCATTGAGGAATGTAGTCCTCTTTAAATGCATTCTTTTTCATTTTAATTACTTTAATTCTCATGAATAAATTGTATCATTTTCCTTAAAATTTACTAGTTTTACGTTTATTATTTCTTTTATATACACATTGTTTTGTTACATACATCTTCAATCCAGAGATCTGTGCAAATTTTATAGCAAATAGATTGGATTAAAATAAGAAGGAATTTGTAACCGGTATCATTTCTTAGACGATAGTGCTGTTGTTTGCCTAGAGAACCGAGCGTCCGAGTAGAAATGGACATCTGATGTTGTATCAGTTGGTAAGTGTTGAAAGTACTTATTTCTGTCTGAGTGATTTATGTATATTTCTGTCTGAGTCCGTTAGTATTGTTTGTCTCAGGTAGAGTTCAAAGAGTTGTAACCAAGCTAACATATTGTAAAGCTCCAGAGAGTAGCTCTCAACAAGAACAAGCTCTCAAGTTAAGTAACTTGATTTGTATTACTTTCAGCATAAAATCCCAAAAGTTGTGAAAATAAAGTTTTATGCTAATTTTTACCTTTTATGCTGCATTTTGTGTCCACAGTAAGCATTAAGTAGAGATGTTACCGTTAAAGTACATAATGCAGTTATTTCATAGAATACCTAGTTATTCCATGAAATAACTGATCGTGTCCGTTAAAGTGTGTATATGTTAATAATTTGACGCTTCAACTAGTTATTCTATGAAATAACTAGGTATTCTATAAATTAACTCATGAGAGACAGTTAAAGTGTAAAATAAACAATTTATCTAAAATGAAATAACTAGGTATTCTATAAATAAACTAATGATAGACAATTAAAATGAAAAAGAAGCAATTTATCTCATTTATGCAGCGTATAAATGGTATTTATGGAAACGTACCATAAAATCATTTGTTAAAACAAGGATTACTAAAATGACACTCAATTACAAAGAACATTATTTCTTAAATCATTTGTTAAAACAAGGATTACTAAAATGACACTTGGAATTACAAAGAACATTATTTCTAAGAAAAAACATTTTTTGTTGACACACTGGGTTTTACACGAACATTCCATATTGTTAAACGAAACGCAAATGTACCTTATACTAAAAAGCGAGATATATGATCTAGATTATTTTACACTTTAACGGGCTCCAGATCGTTATTCTATGAAATAACTAGTTAAACCATGAAATACAACAGAGTTTTACACTTTAACGAACACGATCAGTTATTTCATGGAATAACTAGGTATTCTATAAAATAACGGATTTCATACTTTAACGGTAACAGAGATAATAGCTTACCAACAAGTACAGGTAATTTTAACAGCTTAGTGTTCAATTAGTACAGTTAAGTAGTTAGGTACCTAATAATAAAGACTAGCAAAAAATAAAATAAAGCCTTTTCATGAATATATATTTGTTAACATAAAAGTAATATGTTATAAATAGGCAAAATTAATCTGTTTAACTTATTTCTAGTTTTCTAGTGAAAAGAAACATATCTTTGTATAGGCCTTCGACAGTTTATTCCTAAAACACACTTATATATCTAGTCTTCTTGCTAGAGAAAGTAAGTGATTTAGTTTTTCTGGTGGCGAGTAACTGAGCAGCTCATTTCGGTTCTCTTTTATCTGTCAGTATCACTCAAAATGAAAGACATCTCTCTCATTCGCGGTTTTCTTTTATCTTTAATTTGTTTCCCACTGCAGTTTTTTATTCTCTTGTGACCGCCGTGGTGTTGTTTCTTATAGATTCTATGCCTGAGAAATAATTCCTTTTTTACTTCCTTGTATGGAGTCAAGGAAGTATTGTAATCCCGACAAATTTCCGGGTACCACATTTCAACGAAAATACCCCGATATGGCGATATCGAATGCAATTTAATGATGTTTCTGCGTGACATCTGTACACAAGGACAGAATAAAGGACTCCATTTCCCCAAACGAATTATGAAACTGATTTAAAATGGATTCAAAAAAGGTTTTCTTCATGATGGTATGTATCTCGCTTAACTCAAAAACGGGTTGCCTCAGAACGTTGAAAATTTGTATATTGGACTGCTATAACATGTAGATATGCATCTCCCTTTTTGGTTCCAATCAGCCGCATTCAAAATATATAAATATATATACCCCTTTGTTACTCGGCTCAGTGAGCTTAGTTTTTTTAGTCTTATATCTTGGTAAATTGCGTATTTTTTGCTTTAAAAATATTTGAATTATGTTGTTCTTGTCTTCCGGTTCCGGTCTTTAATAAATCTGCATGCAATATTTGTAGAATTATCATTAATTTAAAAGTTGTTTAAGTGTGGTTAAGACTAATTGTTTTTACCATACCAGCCCTATTTGTTTACATTTGAAACTTAAGCAGAATAGTGGATTTGTTGCCAATCTACAGAAACTAAGTTTCGCAACAACAAAGATAACGCCTTTTTTATTATTGCTAATTAAGTCATGCTTAATCCATTCTGGAATTCATTCGAGGAAATAAGTGTTTAAGATTTCCTTCGTAATTTTTAATATAGATATTTTGAGTTTTTATGTTTTTTTACCTCGTCTCGAAGTGAGAACTGAATTAATTGAATGAGAAATCTTCTTCTTCTTTCTTTCTTTCTTTTTCTTTCTTTTTTTTTTGTTTAATTTCTTTTATACATGGTTTTAGATTTATTATAGTATTTGAATAGGACATGTGGCAAAGATTAGATAATTCTTCAGAGGATTCTGCTAAGATACCTAAGTGTTTAAGATAGTTTTGTGCATTCTGAGTTATAAAATGAATATGATGTAACGCTGTTAAGTAAACCTAGCGCTTGGTAAACAAATAGAGTGAATTTTAGAGACTGCATTTATTCTATTGTGTTGATGCGCTATTAACGAAATAGATTTAATTCAATTAAATTTAAATGAAATGCAAGAAAAAATGCGTATAATTTAATATCCCGTACAAAGAAGTCATGTGGTGTACACTACAGATTCCTTTTTAGAATTTGCTGCTTGCTATTTTAGATCAAAGCAAGTACGACAGAAAACGGATTACTGGTGTTTCAGTAATTCGAACTAAACTTGGGAAATACAGAATTCGAAATTAATATTAATTTTCTCAATAAGTCACATTTTTTTATTCCTCTTTACCCCAGATTCGGTTTATCGAATTAGACAGTAAAATATGTTTTCAAAAATTATTTACCTAATTCTGTAGTGAAATGAATTTGGGGAAAACTATGCAATTTTCATTTTGCTCAAAGATAGTTTTGGTTTCCTTACAGTTCCTTTATAAATGAGCTGCTTTGATCGGAGCAGCAATTAGCAAAGCTATCTGTCGTGTCGTTGAGCCCAAGTTAGAGACCTGGAAAAGCCTTGGATGTTATAATTGCATAGTGGTTTGGAAAATTTTAAATTCAGTTGAAATTTAATTAACCATACAGAGGCTGTTCACACATTTTTTAGACGATTTTGGTAAGCGGTAATAAAAAATTGTTTGCTGCAAAAGAAGTAATTGCAATTGTACTGTGTTTCTAAAAGTCAAAATTATCGTCTGTGGCTTGAAAGTTTTGTTTTTATTCAAAATGGCGAATTTAAAAAAGCAGTGGTTCGAAGGTTACATTTACGCTCTTTCCGAAGAGAAATATGCATATTCCTTTATCCAAAAACGATGTGAGAGTCACGGTTTTGTGATATCTAAAGCGTCGATAGGTAATATCATCAGCAAGAAAGGAAAAAATGTCAAATTGGAGCTTCCAGGGAGACAAAAATTCCAAGCAAGTATCCAAGGAAAAAACGGACATCTTCGACTATTGCAAAGATACGTTGTTTAAAGCTAAAATAAAATCCCCCTAGTCAAAGGACAGTTGCAAAATCATTAAAATTCTCGGTGCCCACTGTAAACAAAATGATAAAAGTTGATTTAAATCTTAAGAAAGCGAAAAACGAATGTGCATCGTCTTCTTCCAAAGCATATCTCTCAACGCAGGACACGCTGCAGAATTCTATATGAGAAACACTTATCCAAAGAAAAATGGAAACAATTGTCACAATGCATGAAGCATGGGTGTATTTAAATGATTTGTAACAAAAAAAGAGCCCTTTATTTTCATAAAAGGGGAGAAAAAAATTAAGTACATGGTTCAAAGAATCGAAAGAAAGTTTTTCTAAGGGATTCATGATTGTTGCTGGTTTTTCTTATAATTGCAAGTTAAAAATAAAGAGAGTGCAAAAAAATGTCAAGATACTATCACTCCAAATACTATCAGGAACATATTTTATCGCCAATTTTTCTGAATGAAATACCATAGCCTTACCCACAGTGCCATCCATCTGTGAGACTCCATCGGGACGAAGCTAGCAGTCACACATCAAATTCCACTGTAAATTTCCTAAAAGAAATGGAACAAAAAACTGGTTTCTAGGCCCATACCCTTCACTGATATGACTACTAAATCTCCCGATGAATCACCTATGGATTTTGGTGCTTTCCGACTTTTAAGAACTGCATTATCCAAACGTTGTCTCAAAACCCTAACAGGACTGTGGAAAGCTGTTCGGGAGGAATGGGATAGAATACCTCTTCTGACACTTCAAAAGGCATTATTATCCTGATTGCGGTGTGGAAAGATAGTTCAGAATAAAGGATGTCAAATAGAACATTTAAAACACAATAATTTTATGTAATTTAGTTTTGTGAATACAATATACATCGTCTAACAAATGTTCGAACAGCCTCTGTACTCCAACCATCCGGATCATTTTTCTTCCTTCTTGGCCAAGTAGAATTCACTTTGTTAGTTTATACACAGGATTTAATTTTCTCGTGTTTCTGATTTAAATGATACGAAAAGATAATATTGTACATATTTCAATAAGAAAGAAGTGATATGGATATGTACCTAACACGTTCGATAAATATGAGTTTATAAACGTTTATAAACTAAATATGCATGCTGCATATGGGCCTGCTGCTGCTTTGCTTACTCCGTAAGTCAAAAGTTAAATGTAATAAATAAAGCACTCTTTTTCTAAATACAGGCAAGGGTTTACATGGTAACCCCAACACGAGCCTCGGTGATTGGTTGTTTCGTATCGTCCATCAACCTCTCGAGAGGACGTTGTTGGCTCGCCTAATAGCGGCTTGTCATATATTTAGTGTGCCCCCCTCATGCCGTGAAGACACTTACCCCTTTCTAAATACTTTCTGTTAGAGTAAGGAATTTTAATTTATCTTACTCGACATTTACACGAATTTAATTTTAATACGATAAGAACAAAATTAAAATTTCACGTTCAACCAAAATAAAAATTAATCTTATTAGTATACCGTAATTGAATAAGAAGCCCGAGAGCCTGTTTAGGCAAATAAATAAATTTACTGAGAAATTGTATAGGAAAAAATTGTATTTAGTTTTATTGATACAAAAACATAAATTTCTTCACATTTTTTTTCTGCTTTTCATAGTGTATGTAATTTTTCTTAAATGTATTGCAATAAAAATAATAAAATTCTTTTACTTTCATTAGCATAAATATATGTTTGATATATAGATGGGGAGGAAAAAGGGGAAAAAAAGATTCCGAAGTTCTTAAGATTTCTGATGTTTTGGAATACACAAATGGGCAACCATGTAAATTAATATGGATACTTGGTGTTCTGCTGTACTGTTGGATAGTTTTTAAAACTATCACTGATAAAGCTTTAAAAAATTACTTTCTACATAGCAAAAGCCTACTTTAAATATGGTATATATTTTTTAAATTCTCTCGTTTTAATGGAAAAAAAAGGAGGTCCGTTTTTCATTAGTGGCAAATATTTATTCAGTTTTTATAGGTTTTATTATTTTGTCTGGTATTGCTATGTTATTTCATCTTCATTATAAAACAAAGTGTTTTAATTTTACAAAAGTCTTTAATCATTCAAACTTTTAGTCCTTTAGAAACATTATTATTTAAATACATATAATATTACGTAATATGAGGTTAGCTTTTAATTATCTCTGGTAATGTAAATTAATCATGAATTTCGCAATTTAGAAAAATACTTCTAATTAAACACGTGCCCACTTATGTGCAGGTTGAGAAAGCATGTAAAAAAATTCAGTTTAAAATATATATTGTAATATTAATAATATTGATTCGGTTCTTTTAGTTTATTTAATTATGGCAAAGCACTCGAGGGCTATCTGCCTAAGGGGACGGATGCCTTTATAGAGGACTTTGTAAGAGAAACTGATTCGTATACCAGGAAAACGCCTTTGCAGCTATCCCAGTCGCCGGGATTCGAATCCCTGACCAAACTACCAGTGTTCAGCGACTTTGATGGGCTAATTATATTGATTAATGCAAAAGTTATTTCAGAAAGCATCACGATGACAGAAAATTCTATTTCAGAATTAGGTTGGCAATATCGTAGGAGTTCAAGCTGAAATTAGTAACAGCAAACAAGATGCGGTCCATTCGCATCTTTACAGTTTAAAATGTGAAATACAGATGTTTTAAGACAACTGTTATGTTACAAAAACCGAAAAGGTGAACTGTGAAGCAAAACGCTTGCTCCAAAATGTACATAACGTAAACATATTTCACAAGAAAAATACACATATTGCGGGATAATGATGATAAAAAAATAATAAATACACTGAATTAATTAAAGGGATAAATTTATTAATTTATATTATTAATTGAATTTCAGATGTTTAAGCTTCTAAGAAAAACATACATTTGATGTTTAACAGTTTTTCGCAATTATGATGGACAGATATTGGTTTACATAGGCTTGCATTTCAAGTTTGAGACTACGTCTTGAACGCGTAACTCCGAAGTCACTGTATAGAGACATTAGATATTTTTGGAAGCATCAGACATGAAAAATGAGCAACGTTTTCGCCGGGAATCGAACCACTGACCTCTCAGTTACGCGTCGAGCATGCAGACCACTGCACCACGAAGTCACACGAAGAAGGCGGGAGAAATACCTTATAACTGGTCAGAAGCGTTCAGATAATTAGAAAATTTCGTTTTTATTACACGTATAAAATTTTTAGGGTATAATTTTAGGAGAGAATTGGAAATATCTTTATAATAATTATTTATTATCTATTTAAATTGTATGCTATTTTAAATACACTGGAATAGCAATAAGGAGAATTTTGCAATTGATAATGATCTTCCTATTTTTCTGTTCAAAAGTGCATTGTCAAATAATTAAGTAAAGGCAAACTTTTAATTTTTACTCACCTACTGAGCGAATAAAATAACACTATTACAACATTTTAATCCATAAGCTTTTAAGTAAACTTAAACAGTAAAATATTTCACTAATTGAAGAAAATATTGATAGAATTAAGAAACTATTTCAAAATATCCTACTTATAGTTTTTAAACTATTTTATAGATATAGAGAATCTAAGCTGAGATTACACATGTTGAGGGTGTAAATGTATTAACAATTCCAGATATTCTTGATTCAACTAAACTAGTTCTTAACTGAAATATTATAATAATTTTTTAATCAATATTCTTTTCATTTCTGTTTTTTTTTCTTCTAGATGTGCGATTATTTTGAGTTTCTTAAAACAATAATTATTGAAAAATACGTGAAGTCAAATAAACTTTCCTCTCTTTTCATATAATATAAAATTATTTCATGTAAGATTATTACCGCTTTACCGCGAATGCAAGCCGCACTTTATATTAAAATTTTTATTATGTGGTTTTGACGTACAACTCAAATTCAAAGCGAATATTTTAAAATTTTATTCCATCCGACCTCCCATTTTCTAACTACGTGGTCTATGCAAATTATAAAAAAATACTTCCAAAATTTTAGGTTAAAAGAATTTAAATATCGCTAATGTGCTCTGATTCAAGAGTGAAGACGAAAATTTAAAATTCTGAAAGCGAAGATGTCAAGGAGTGCCATTATATCTGACGAAAATTCTCAATAAATTTAGCATTTTATTATACTTATATCAGAACCTATCTAAGTAAATAAAGTTATTTTGTATTTTCCAATCCAATGTATGATATTTTTAGCTTTAAATGTAGCCCAGAAAGGCTTTAAATGTAGCCCAGAAAGGCTTTAAATGTAAATAATGTTCACGGAATCACTTAAATGCCATGTATTACTTTTAAAATTGTTGCCACCAAATATTGTCGCCCTGTATTACATTTAAAGAACCTGAATTATGTAGAATCTGCATGAATGTATACATGTCTCTCGCACTGTAAAAAAATAACGATAACTAGAGTCATCAAATTTTGAATAACATTGAACTCTACACGAATATGGGCACCTGGAACCCAGAATTTGGAATTTGTTTCATTTTCTATTTCACACTTTATAAAACATTGACGAATTTTTGCTTAAAAACTCAACAGTTTCAAAGCAAGCAGTGGCAACACTGTAAGGAATGAAACATTTTTATCTCCAGCATGCGAGACTGTCTATCAGAAATTTTAAAGATATGTCGTTTTTAAATATTTTTTGCCCTAAATGGCGTTATCGCAAATGCTGTCGAAACTTGTTTACAATGAAAAATATGTAAGTAAATGGAAAAAAAGCTCTTTTGGACGCAATATAAAATCTGAAAGCATTCGGATTTTATTTTTGTTTTTCATAAAATTATTTTTATTTTTCATAATTTTCTCTTTTCAAGTCATAAAAGGTATTTGATGCATTGCAGCAGTATTTTCTTTATTTGATACTCGAATGAAGTATACAGTATTACAAAAACATCTAATAAGTTTCGCAATACTTTGCAGCTTTCTTAGAAAAATAAGTTGAAAACATTGTAAGATGGTTGCAGTTTTGAGTATTTTACTGATGCATTTACTTTTACTTTTATAACATGAATAAAAAATTATGTTCTTTTTATTTACTTTCTTTTTTCCCCAATTTTGTTTAATTTAAAAAACTCCAAAATACTATTAATTTGCTTAATATAAGTCAATGCTAAATTTCATGTACAATAACATTTCCAGATATTTGTACATGCAAAATGTATAGTTCGAAATAAATGATAACTGTAGCATTTATGTTGTATTACTAATTACATTAAATTTTCTAAATGCCACATCATGTACGTTTATAAATCTACCAAATTCTACTCGATTTGCGTTGAATGAAAATGATGTTATACAATGGCAAGGCATAAGAAACATTGTAGGAAAGGGGAATGTGTCTTTAAATATTAAATCAGAGCGCATAGCTGTGTGCCACATAAGAGTAATACCTCTGTCAGCGTAAAAGCTGCCAAGAAATTACTATCAAATTATCCAAAAGTCCTTTTTACCAGACCCTTGACAGCTCCGAAGCTCTTTGACAATACCTACTCGTAAGTGACGGGAAGCCCAAGTAAACAACACTTACTTGATTAAGATGAATAATGCTTCATAATTATTATTCTCCGCGGGACGGCGGTTTAATATTCTGGGTCGGTGGTTCCATTTTTACAAGACTGTGCCAGGCGGTATTAAAGGAAACTTAAAGGATTCATCTTGATTTACATATAAGTGATCGGCGAATATGAATAATCGGGGGAGGTTTACGCGCCACCTGCAGGATTGAGTGAAGGGTAAAGGGATTTTGTTAAGTTGTTTAAAATATCTTTTAAATAACTCGCTCTAAGTATTTTAGAGGCACGTCAATAAATGAGAAGAATAAATATACGTTGTTAAGTTGAAATGTACGGACTTAAATAAGTTGAAAGTTCAGTTTAGAAACAGATGTGCAGAGATTTAGTTCTAGGATTTTCGTTTCGTTTTATAAGGTTTCATTTCTCGTAAGAGCATGGATTGAGGATCAGGAAGTTTATTGTAGTTGCCTTGTGATGTGAAGTATTTTGCTATAATTTCTGTCTTGTAACGCTAATTTACTATGACAAAATAGGAGAGAACATTCTACTAAGGGAAGGATCCCTTACTGAAAGAACTGATTTACGAACCAACTGATTTACACTGGTGTCCAAAAGTTAAGCATAATTGATAATTATGTGAATAAAGAAGGAACTGTAAATCAGAATGGCGGGGAAAATGATATGCGAGTGTAAAATGGTTATAACATAAGGAAGCAAATCAAAAGAACGATAATAATTAATTTTATTATCCAAAGTAGCAGTTTGAAAGAAAACTGAGAATAGCAAGGGTTCACACTTTAAAGAAAAAATGAAAGAAAACATTAAATAAATTACTGATGCTGCAGTTTAATAAGGTGTGTGGTCACCTCTGACAGCCAGGCACGCTGCACAGAGATTTACCATACTTGCTATGAGATGATGAATGAGTTGTGGGCTCAAACGGTTCCAAGCTTCTTGAAGAGTTCTCTTCAGTTCTGTAACGGAGCTTGGTAGGTGCGAAAGGGCTGCAATTAGTCTCTCGAGCATATCCCATAGATGCTCGATAGGATTTAAATCAGGGGAGTTCGCAGGCCACGACATGCGCTGGATGTTTTCCGTTTCAAAGAAGTCATCAACCAGCACCGCTCGGTGACATGGCGCATTTTCATCCCTGAATATGAAGTCAGGACCGACAGCACCTCGAAACGAGCGAACATAAGGCTCAAGAACTTCGTCTCTGTATCTTTGACCAGTCACAGACCCCGTGTCAAAGAAATGGGGGTCTGTGCGACCGTCCATCATGATGCCTACCCATACCATTACTCCCCTTGATGGAAAATGATGTCTTTCCGATATGTTTCTTGGTTCAAAACGTGTTCCACGTTCTCTCCATATCGTTACCCGACGAGAATCAGTACTCAGACTAAACCGGGACTCGTTACTGAACATCACATTGGCCCACTCTCCCACACTCGAATGTTGGAGTTTGAAAAGTCCAGTTCAAAGGAGCGCGTTTCTACGCAGACGTAAGGGGAATGCAAACTGCTGTCTTCTGGCATACAGGCCAGCATGATTGAGTCTCCTGTGTACAGTTTGTCTCGAAATTCGTATTCCTGTGGTGACTGTGAGCGCCGAACCCAGTGCTCTGGCAGTGCTGCCCCTCTGACGTCGCGAACTTATTACCAGATATCGATCTTAGCGAGCGGTTGTGACTCTTGGTCGATCTGATCCTGGTCGTCGGGTAACATCTCCTGTTCTTTGAAACCTCTGCCACAGTCTTGAGATCACAGACTGGTTCACATTCAGAATTCGAGACACTTCGGTTTGTGATCGTCCGGATTCCAGCATTCCAACGATTCTTCCTTTCGCAAACATCTCCAATTGGCGTCTTTGTGCCATCATTCACCTTGTTTGATGGTTAACAGCGTTCTTTCGCACAGCAGTTGCCCGAAACTTTTCTGAACTGCCTATGCTGCGTGTATCGGTTTCTTTGCGTTCCGAGAGAAACATGTTTTGAGCAGGACGTAGTCGACTGAAAAGTTTTGCAAAAACCCAATGTTTCTTCTTCACCCAATTAAGATCCGCAAGAAATTTGGAATAATTTTACGAATATTTACTCCGTATTTTTCGCATTTTACAATTTATGCTTAACTTTTGGACACCAGTGTATATTTAAGATATGTTTGGAGAAACACACCATGCAGTCAGTTTAGGGATGAAACTTGGAAAAACTACCAACCCTTCGGGGCTTTAACCACTCGGCTTTATTTCTTTTCTCTTTCCTTGACAAAAAGACGCAAGTACTTACTGTATTTCCGGGGCTACAATCCCAGACAAACTGTCCATATTTCGAGGCTTCGGTAGTTTGATCTTTATTTTTTTTTAATAGGCTTTATTTTTTTTCCATGAGTGGATGTCATATGTATTTATCTTAATCTTCTAGTTCAATGAAATTGAGGCAACATGAGTTATTAGTATGAATCACGTATCAGCGCGTTCATTGTCAAATTTTATGACAAAAGATTCTTTTTTGATGCTACTAAAAGAAATTTAAAGATTTTTCCTATCTAAAATTTCTTACACATGCATATTGTTATTACATTTGAAATCGATTTAATAATTTCTGTAGAGGTTTTCGATATAGATTTTGTTGTCTCAGACGTAGAATTATGAATCACTTCGAAAATAATGCAACAAAGAATGAAGAAATTTTCTACATGTATAAGGTATTTCTCCAGCCTCCTTCGCATGCCTTCGTGGTGTAGTGGTCAGTACGCTCGAAGCGTAACCGAGAGGTCGATGGTTCGATTCCGGCGAAGGAGTTTCCCATTTTTCATCGTTCCCGTTCCGAAATAACCTAATGACTCTACGCATGTTATTTCTATATTTCTATCAGCTTGAATTCATAATTTAATGGGCCATCAGCAGATGTATTTGCTAATACTTACAATGTCATAGTGAGAGATTTTCCTGGCTCAAAACCTAGAAGGCCATATACGTTAGACATATGATACTGATATTTAAAACGATATGAAAATTTATTAAAGTCATGATGAACCCATGATATAAAACATAACAAATTTAAATGAAAAAATAAACTAATGGATACTATTTTCTGCCCTCGAACCCTGCACCTTTCGAATCTGCGTCAAGTATACTTCCAATTACACCACAAACGCCTGCAGAAAGGAGGGAGAAAATATTTTATATACTCCATCTTTTAAAAGGCAACTAGGAATTAGGGAACCAAGTCGCCAAATCCTGGCGGTGATGAATTATCGCCCACCGTCTTTTACATCTTGGTCCACTTGTTAAGTCATTAGGTCATTTTAAAGCACGAGATGTGAAAAACGTGCAGTGCCCTCACCGGGACTCGAAGTGTGGACCTCTCGAATACCCGTCGAGTATGGTTCTAATTACAGCACGAATGCATGCGAAAAAGAGGGAGAAAATACCTCATAAACTTCATATCTTCAAATTTTTATATTATGCCTAGTACAGTAGAAATCGAGAAATAAGAACAAAAATAGACAACGCTTGCCATCAAAGGTGTTCGAAATTAGGACTCTGATGCAGGCCACACATCCCTGACACATGGAAGATCTGATATTCTGGAAAATACCGGGCATATCCAAGGCTTCCCCAGTAGCTGTCATGATGCGTGCAACAAGTTCCTCAGCTCTTCTAACGGGGTTTTCGTACACTAATGTCTCGACGTACCCACAGAGGAAGTAATCAATGCAAATGAGGTCTGAAGATCTTGCTAGCCAATGCACTGGACCACCTCTGCAGATCCCATGCTGAGGATACGTTAGATATACAAAGCCTGCATATTATTGTGAGATTTGCAGCAAAGCATTTTAAGTTAAACGAAGTTTAGTGCAACAGAGGAAGACACACAAAACAAAAAATCTTCACACTGTACTACATGCTACGCGCCATTTCATAAAAGTGACACACGACATAGGGTTACTGTACATGGTGACACTAAATTATTTTCCTGAGGTAAGAGTGGAAAGAAATGAAAATTATTCTGGTAAGCGTTAAAAGCTCAAGATGGATACCAAATTGTCTTCAAATACCAATGTCGTTTCTCTGCGGCTTTAAATGACACTTTGTTTATTCATTAAACAAATACGAAGAATAACAGAAAAGCTGAAGTAAATATTAAGTCACTAAAACAAAGCGAATTTTGCTTTTTGAAACTAGAAAATGAGAGGCATCGGATGGTGGCATATATGCTATACTTGAAGCACATGTCTAAAGGCGCATCAACATGGACCAATCAGAGTATTATACTTAATTATTTAGAAATGATTGTTTCAGTTGTTTACCAATGTCTGAGCTAAAAAAATAACATCAGCGAAGATTGCGAAAGTATTTTGTGAAGTTTAGAAAGCTTTGGAGGCAAAATATAGGGCTTGAATATTAAATTCCATCTTTCTCTAATTTTAAATGTTGCAAAATTAAACTACTTCCTGCATTATGTTATATACCTGCATCTAAACGGCTTTCAGCTAGACAAGCTATTATAAATGTTAAAAATATTTATGAAAAGTGCTTTTTGAGGTCTATTTATTTTATCAGCAATTTGATCCCTCATCTCCACATGTTGAAAAGTTTAGTCAGCAGAAAAAATAAAAATAAAAATTTTACCTTAAAGTGCTTGATTTTCCTTTGTCTCTCTTTCAAACTGAAAAATATGAAAATAGGAACGCTGTGTCTGTTCAAATTCCTTGTTTAAAAAAAGAAATTTTCTCACTCAAAGAAAGTGAAGAGCATAAATATGAATCTCCTGTTTCCGAAGAGAATGAAAAGCAACATTGTTGCTACATAAAACATATGAGTAGGCTTATGAGCTGATAAAAGTGTTGCTTTTTACCGTCCATATTATTTGCACTGTTCTTTCAGACGAAATGTCTTATTATCTCACTTACAGAACTGTCAAAATTAGGGCACTAAAAATTAGTATGCCTTGAGAGAAAAAAACAGGGCTACGATTTGAAAAGATTGAATTTAATTAAGAATATTTATTGTTACAACTAGACAGTAAATCACATAGCATTGCGTGGTCGAAAACGCTTCCCTGAAGCAGTAGTGACACAAAACGCAGGAAAAAGGAAGAACAGAAACAGGATGAGGAAACATGTTTATTATGCTTAGTACAGCAGAAATCAAGAATTAAGAACAAAAATAAACAACGATAGTCATCAAAGAAGGTGTTCGAAATTACGACTCCGGACCTCCACATTTCTAGAAGTTCTGATGTTCTGGAAAATACCGGACATGTCCCAGATTTCCCCAGCAGCTGCCACGATGCGTACAATAAGTTCCTCAGCACTTCTAACGGCGCTTTCTTACACCAATGTGTCGACGTATCTGCAGAGGAAGTAATCAATGCAAGTGAGGTGTGGCGATCTTGCTGGCCAATGCACCGGACCACCCCTGCAGATCCCATATTGAGGATACGTTTCAAACGTAATTTAGTACTCCCTCTTTAAAGACGATCTTCTTTTTTGTTGTATTTCTTGGTTTCCGCTACACTAAGCAGAATAAACATATTTTCTCATCTTATTTGTGTCCTTCCTTTCCTATGTTTTGTGTCGTCACTACCGCGTCAGGAAAGCGTTTCCGACCATCATTACTATGTGTTTTTCCATCGAATAGCCACACTCTGTCTCTCCTGAAAGTTTGCAACCGATTTGCTGAAAACCCTGTATATGTGAATTTTGAACCACATGTGTTAAAGGTTCTTACTTGTAAGACTAATCTGGACACTTTCAATGTACCATTATATCTCATCACACTCCATGTAGATATTATTAACTTATTTTAAGTCCTAATGGAAAGTAGCTAACAGAACCAATAATACAGAAGTCGTTGAGGGTTTTCTTGAGGATATGTTGAAAAATCAGAATTCGATAAATGAGAATTAAATAATGAATATCAAATAGAAATATTTACCTAAGAAGAAGTTCTGTTTCAGCAAGTTAAAATCTGTCGCAAATGTAAAGATAGTTTAGATAAGGAATAAGTAAGAGATCAAGATAATGTTACAAGAAAATATCGTGGAGAAGCGCATGGATTTTATTGTAATTTAAATTTAAAACTATGTAAAATAATTCCTGTGATTTTTCATGAATTAAGTTATGATAATTATTAAAAAATTATGATGGGCATCCAATAATACAAGAATTTAAGAACGTAAAGCATAACAAATGAACTGTATTGCAATAATATAGAGAATAAATTTCATTTACCATGGGGAAATGGTAGTTTTTGGATTCTTTTCGGTTTATATTTACATTCTTGAAAAAACAGGCTGCAAGTCTTGAAAATGAGCAATTTCGTATCTTGAAAGACCACGTTAAAAACACTATAAAAACGATTTTTTTTGTTTCCGGAAGGGTATTTACGCGTAAAATTACATCGACTATAGTGAAAAATAGTTCAAGTGGGAAAAACCACTGAAACAAAATTTATTTCTCAACAACTTAATGAACAGAGTTCTTTCCGAACCTGGCTACAGTTGTGCTATAGTGTCGACAATGCTTTAACATTAGTTTGGCGAGCTTGTTCAAAGATGACTGAAGTTAAATTACAGCATTTAACTTATCAGTATGTGCATTTATTTTAAAAAAAATATTTTTCACGGTGAGTTAAGTACTATAGAAAATCCTTATTAACCCAAATCTTAAATGACCGAAAAATCAAGAGTTCGTGTTAAAAGGAAACTCATATTTTGTTTTTGGAATAGTTTTTACTACATATTAACCATTTACAGCACATAGTTACATAAGTACTACAATATTTTATGGATGTCTTCATAGAAATCGCTATAGTACTACATTAATTACTGTACTGTAACTTGAAAAAATGCACTCGCAGATCATTTTTAGTGAAAAATTCCGCTATATTGCGCTTTCGCCGAGGGAAACGAACAAGCCAGCAGCCCTCCCAGTTCGCTTGCGATAAGACCTCTTCAAAACTGAAATAATGCTGGCTGAAGACAAAAGCCTGAAAACAACTTGTTGCATTTTTAGAGGGGGGGAAGTGAACCTTCACATTTAAGTTCAGATCTTGTATCTTATGATCTATATATCTGCTTAGTATCATAAGAAAGAGAAGTAGAAGCCTCTTGCGAAAACTATCGATGCGAGCTTTCTTATGGCGAGAGTAAAAGAAAGTAAAGTAGTTTTTATGTTTTTTATAAAAACGTGGTTTCTGGGACATACCAATCACCCAAGGACGATGTTTATCAATATGGTCTTCATTTCATACAAATACGACATGTAAGCATGTTTTGTTGCGTCCACGACGGTACTTTCTCCCTTTTATTTAGCGAGTACGAAAGAAGAGATCGCAAAAAAAGTCCTGTTTTATCCATATCTGCGACAGCACAAGAGGCATACTTTTCTCACAGTCAGATTTATGCAACCAGTTATTTGCTCCTTTTTCATGAACTTTGTGTGCCTCCTTTGGAAGTGGTACAGTCAACTGGCGGAACAACTGAAATCTTGTCTGCCTAAATATTTTGCAATCTCTTTCGCTTCCGACTGAATTATAGATCTATTTAAAGGTACATTAGAAGAGCGCATATGATTGAACTATTTCAGAAACAAAGTTTTGACATCTTCGTGCTTAGCACTGCAAACTTACTTAGATTTTTTCCCGACATCAAGAATTTTAAAACGCCGTTAAGAATTTTTTACGATCTTTAAGTATCGCGGATAAGGAAGATTTCTTACTTTTCGGCAATTAAGCTTTTCTTCAGTAAATTTCATCATACAAATAACCGCACATATCCTGAACAGCATTTTCAAACAAGGTACTGCAGTGGAGACACCCCGACAGAAAGAGAAATCAGATTTAATGTCTTACAGTATAACAGTTCAATTTACCAGTTTCAGAACCATTTCTTACAAACAAAAACTCAGCGGTGTAACCAAAGCTCTGAATACCAACAAGGCCCCAGGTCCCAATGGTATAGATAATGACATCGTCCCGGTAATATTTATAAATTATCCCGCGCTTTTGTTTTCTTATATTGTGGTGTACTGGAGAGGGAAACTTTTTCCTGCAAGTGCTTTAGAACCTAGGAGCTAAGATCTCTAGCTACCAGCAAGCTCTTCAGTGACAACAGCGACGTTTCAAATACTTTCTTATGCGAAGGACTCCTTGCTGGTAGCTAGAGATCTCAGCAGATGAGAATAGGAGTCGAGTGACCAATATGCGCTTTATAAATTTGCCATCTAGGTAGAATACACCAAACTCGTAATTCAAGCAACCAAAAAGCAGAGGCTGGGGATAAACTGTAGAAGAAGAGATATAACCGCATCCCAGGAATTAAAACAGGAGTAATTAATGTTTCAATCATTCAACACTTCAGATACCTAGATGTAGTTATAGAACACAGACTCTCCTGGCATCTATACATTTCCTGCATTAAGCAAAGACTGCATATATTATCGAATTCAGTGCTCGAAACAACAGCAGCTAAATAGATGCATCTAGCAAATGCTAAAAATTTGGTATTCCATGGTTTCTTAAAGAGTAGCATTGCATGGGACTTCAATGTGGGACTCACATATGAATTCGCATAAAATAAATGTAATTAGATCGTTTCAATGGCCATTTTTTACTAAGCATCTGCCGGCAACACCGCATGTCCCCCATTGCTGCTCTGAATGCGTTGACTGGGCTGCCTCTACATCACCTCGTAATACAAAGAGAATATGCAGTAGTTTGAACGCAGAGATTAAAATGCAACACAACACTGGGGAACCGTTCCTACTGTCACAGAGATTATAGTCAAGTTAACACCCTGATACCCATCGGAATTTTACATATATTCTGAACTGAAATGACACAGGAAGCACTAGAAAATTATGCTTTTTATACAGATGGCTCCAAAATGAGAGCAGAATGCAGGCACTAGTTTCTGTGAAATGTTAGGGTACGATGCAGTCCAGACCTGGTCACGAAGGCTAAGTCTCGAAAACCGAATCTTTTAAGCCAAACTAATTGCCCTCACAGCAGCTATATAATTCTGCATCCGGCCAGAACAGTTCTTAATAATATATAACAATTCAGCCTCCAGTCTACAGACCACCCAGGGCTACAGATACAAAATCCAAACAGTGAAAGAAATTCAGATCCTATTGTTTTCCCTGCCTGAGAAAATAACACCGAAACTCCAAATTCATACTGGAGTTTTCGGTAATGAAAGAATACATGGATAGCAAAGCAGGCAGCGACGGATTTAAAAACTAGAATTCTCTTCATGCAAATTCCAAGCTCCCTTCAAATTGTCAACTCATGGAACAGTGGCAGAATAGCTGGAATTATAACTCAACAGGAAGAGTGTTCAGTACATTTCTAGATTCAGCGTGAAACTCAACAGCGGAATTGCAGAGTTAACTCAGTTCTTCACAGGTTATGGTCCTTACATGAGTTACTTAAAACCACTTCGGAATTCGTGACGGTGACCAATGTATATGCGGGGTCGTTGGGGGACTTAGATCACTACATCTTCGACTTCTGGAAACAGCTAGATTTCACCTTCGAAAACCAGCTAATACTGCTACTCTTGGACAAGAACACTTTTAATAACCTACACGCCATTAAGCGTGTTAAGAAATGTACCAACATTTCATTCTTGATTTCTAATAACTTAGAAAACTACTGTACATTTTCCACTGTAGTACTATCGCTGCATGTCATGACGCCATCCAAATTTCCAGTACTTGTATTGAACTATATATTCACATATTTTCTCATTTCTCACATGTTTTCTACACCATCAAATTAATTAATGAGCTAGCAATTTATATTTGTATTACCGTTTTCATATATGTATTACACTTATCAACTTTAGAATAATTAGTATTACACAAGTATCAACATTAGAATTATTAGTATTACACAAGTACCAACATTAGAATGCATATATATGTGATCAGTGTCACGGAACTTATTTGCTTATTTGTAAAAGCAATTTATATTTTATTATTCACACACTGGAACACATGCGTAAATACATATGGCTATGTTATATGAATGACATAATAATTACAATCCTATTATCAATGAATATTATCCCAACTTGTACATATTTATTGAATTCACAACGGTATTTATATGCTGCCCATCCCTAATTTTTGAGAGCACCTCTGGAAGACGGGTCGGAGGGTCTCCTACCCCTCTTCCCCTACCACGAACCTCTCGAGAGGACATTGTTATCTCGCCTAATGGCGGCTTGTCATATATTTAGTGTGCCCTCCTCATGCCGTGAAGACACTTACATATACAAACATCGATACCTTCTTCGGGATTCGAACCCACGCCCTTTTGTACCGCAGTATGCTCCCCTAACTACTATGCCGTCTGGGAAGCATATTTTTACGTACAAATGTATGGTATCTATGACAGAAACTCAGCAGCATGAAGAATTCCTTATTTGAATAATTGATCGGTTTTCCCACATTAATAATATTTCATAGCCAACACCGTTGCTCCTATTTCCGCGGAAAGAAGGGAGAAACTACCTTCTACATGCTTTTTGTTAAAAACGAATCCAAGTTCTTTTTCTGCTTCTCTTCTACCTCACCTTCTATATCACTTATTTTTTAATTTCTTATTCAACTTGTTTCCCAACCCTTCACTACCTTTTCTTAAAGACATTATTTTACATCGAATATGTACTAAAGTACATCTTATGTGATCACTTCTTTCTCATTATAACGCATGCAGAGTTTCAGAACTTATAATTATCTTCCACCTTTTGCATCAATCACTGTATTTACAGGAAAATTAATTAATTGGTTTCTGTAAAAAATTAACTGTGAATTCTTATTTTATATTAATACTTGACAGTAACTGTTAGCTCATCATATTCAGGGCGAATTTTAGCCAATATAAATATCAGTTTCATTGTGAATATGCATATATGTAAACTTTATTTATACCTGGAAGAAAGTAACTGCTGACGAAATGGGAGGGAGAACTATATGCAAGCAATTACAAGCCAACAAATTTACGTTCTTAAATTACCAAGTAATTTTGAAATCTGAAGAGCCTTTAAATCTCTCTGTACTTTTAAAAGATAAATCTTTCAATATATTCACCTGTTGCTGCTCTTAAAAAATGTAAGACATCGTCGAAATTAGAGACGACCGATTGCTTCCAACCACCGCTCATTGTTTCACTCTATTTGTTTCCGATAACTGATCATCCCCTAGTCCAATTAAGAAATGCGCCAAAGAGCTGATTGGTGCATTCTCTCTTCTTGCTTCTGGGATGTCTTTTCGGGAGAGGGGGAGGAAGTTTCACCTCTTTAACCATCTCTCCGGAATCGGCTCCCTTAATCCTGTCGAATCTTTTGTGGGAACTGAACTTTGATAGATGATACCAAAAGCTGTCGCCGCCATTGCCACCGTCGGGAAACGGCAGGCAGAGGAGGCGGGATTCGAACTCCTTTCATATTCAAATGACGAAGCAAAGTTTCCTCCGTGCTTTGGATAATTCGACATCACACTCTTCTGAGCGGCATAAAGATAAGAAAGCTGTGAACATGAGAAAAATTAATACTATAGGAACCGCTTGTTTTAACTTCGCGGCTACCGCTATGCACAGACTTACATGCTTAACTGAAAGCAGAAGTTTAATGTAGTTCTGCTTTCAGTAGTAGATTATTTTTCTTTTAATTTGATGGGGATTTAAATAATTCTAAGGCTTTTATTAAGAGTGCTTTGCATCTCTTGATTACAATGAAAATTCATACTTATTTAGGCTTAATAGTTTGAAAGAATTTGTGCTATATTTTTTTTCCCGAAAAACGTTTATTCGATCTCTACAGGATTCGTCAAAAATCACTAATACACTAATCACAAAATCTAATCACTAATCACTAATGTAAAAATTCATTAAAAATGAACATGCCATGATTTCAGATATTTTACAGCAGAACCTAGAAAGCCACTCCTCGTTGCTTGTATCCGTTGTATTTGTACCCGTGTCATGATTAGACGCTTGTGCTCTAATGGCTAGCCTCCTCGATTGCTGTGCTTGACATTCATGAGTTTCCATTTGTGCGGCCATTGTTTCTGGCTATATGCTAGTGGCTCATCAACCCAATTAAACGATGCTATTTTTTGGGAAGTCGTTTCCATAGACTGACAGAACGCAAGAGTTGGACCCTCGTCCTGGGGCTGCCTTTCGAGGTGAACTATCTAAGCTCCTGAGACCTCCTCGCCGACGACGCAAACCCCACAGTCCCGGCCCGGCCCTATGAAAGGCAATGGGACACATGGTCCCCGTATCAAAACTAAGAGGGCCAAATCCCCGACGACTTGGTCGTTGATCTCCGATCTAGCTCCACACACAGCCAAAGGAACGGACAAGACAGTACCAGTACGGTCCCTGCCAAGCTTGAACCAACCTGAGAATAAACTCGGGCTCTAGTCCTGTGAAGCCAACTTATATGCCCCCGTGGTTGAGGCTGCCTAAGTACAGATACTAGCCAGTACTTCCCAGGAATTCTCCTGAGTCAACCCCCGGGGGGATCCATAGACTGACAGTATGCTGAACGCATCAGTGAAAGGCGTGATCTCACGTTCGTGGAATATGATTTCCTACGCTGAGGAACACATTAAATACACTTCGCACTGTGAAACATGGCATAATAAAGCAACTGTAAGGCTTTCAAACAGGAACCCACCAACCTTTTGAGAGGCTTTAAGAACTTAAAAGATTTTGATATTTTCTCATTTACTGATATTTTTCCCCACTCCTTCTTTCTCGGTCATGGTTCAGCTGCACGATATCTTCCATGGTAAAAGCGGCAATACGAAATTTTGAAGTATCCGCTTTCTTTGATGAGCTAAGCACGTGATTATTCAGCGCCACGTATATCCCAAAATCATGAAAGTACATCAAAAACTTAGTGCTCTAGGACTGGCCCTATGCCAAGTCACACCTTAGGACCAAAAATGAAAAAGGGGAAAGAGCAATGTCTAGGTTACATCCCAATAATTAACTCCGTGCAACATAACAATTTTCAGAATGCTCCAAACACTGAAGCTACTAAGCTGAGACCATGGACGTTTTTAATGAACTTTCGACTCAAAGATCTGAGCTTAGTACAGCTTTACCTGTAACAGATATCCTTGCATAACAAGAATCAAACTCTTTATATATTAGCAAAATCAAATTCCATATGTTTATCTACTTACATAAAAACGCAAAATTTCCAGTGCAGTAGTCTCCAAAATATCAACTTTAGTATATTTACGTAATCCATTTTTTAACGAGTATGCTAAACAGTTTGTGTTATTTATGTCACTTTGTATATAATTCTATGCTATTATAATCTTATATTTAAATGTAACAACTCCGATGTATAACTCCATTATTACTTAGTAACAGCAAATAGTCAGTTCAAGATTTCGATATTCTAGCTGGTAAGTGGGCTGGAGCAATACCTATTCGATTCTGTAGTGATATTTCTGGTGCCTCAGGCACTACCTGTTTACCTATTTAATGGTTAATTAAACTCTGCATTTAAACATGATTTTTTAGCTCAGTTTTATCCGAAAAGTAAGATGATAGTGTAGCGAAATTTTAAAGTAACATTCTTTGCTGCCTCTCCTCCCTCCTAAACGCCCAAGATCATGGCATGAATTCTGGTGGAAAGTGCATAATCATATGGCAACCAGCCCATCAGCGGCCGACTAGTAAAGTCGCTGAACCTGTAATTCGTTCAGGGGTTCGAACCCTTGAGAATGGGCTGGTTGCATGGGCGT
>KK122092.1:263326-274450 GCA_000611955.2 Stegodyphus mimosarum | reverse complement strand
TGGTTCCCCCAAGAGATTCTTCCCGATGCATTTGAACCAACTTAGCGCTTGGCCCTTCAAAGCGCTGGTAGCAAGAGCGACTTTCTGAAATTCGTGGACTGGATATAGCATGAAGTGGGAGTCTAGCTTTTCCAGGAAATTGATTACGGCTGTCTTGCCGTCAAAACTTGCCGCTGGCTTCATGGCTGCTCGCATGGTTTGTACGATGTAGCCGAATCCTTCTATGCCAGGAGGTGCTATCTCAGGATTCTGGACAGGTACAGCAGGTGTCTCAGGTTCGTATTCTTGTTGTTGAGGCCATCCTCTTCTTTTGGTTCGGGCGCCACTATCAGGACTTAGCGTTCTGTGTGTCTTCTTTGGAAACATCGTAAATTCTGTAAAGGCGCGTTTGAGCTAATGTTTGGATTCGCTGGCTATGTACAACAAAGTTGAGCAGTCTAACACTACTCTTGTTCAAATTAGTTGTCCTTTGCAATTTGCCCGATCGCTAGTCCTCCTCCCCCCATCCGTATTTTCTACGAGTATTCAAAGCATGCTGTTGACACGGTTGACCTTGAAAATCCTAGCTCTCTGACGATTTCGGAAATTCAATGGCCGACGTGATCAAAGGTGTCTAAATCAGAATTTTTGCCAAAACTGACAAATGAAACGTCCGATTAACAACGACCATAGTACTAGCTATCATGACATTTAAAACTCTTCCATTTTGTGTATACATTATGTCTTTTTTTATATTTTAAAATAAATCTGAATATTTTTCGCGAAGATTCTTTGTTTTTATAAAGTATCCGTATATTTCTTTCTTGGGTGTCTGAAGTGTTTCTTTTTTATTTCATGTGTACCGTATTTTGTTACCGTAGATTGACATAAAATTGGGGACTTTTTACCAACACATATTAAAAATTAATTTTTAAATTTATTTTCCATCATTCACGTTTTTAAACAATATTTTTCCATATATTTTTCGAAATTAATAAAAAAAAATTTAGTTAATTTTATTTTTTGGATTAAATTTAATTTCCAGTTGTTCGCATGTTTTAAAATTAATTTTATTGTGCGAAATTAATGCCAATTAAATTTAACTATTTCACAATACTTTTCAGTTTTCAATTTTTACATATGAAAAAAATAATTGAACCTCAACTCAGTTCTTACATTTTATTTTGTCAGCCATATCTGGGCTCTTTATTGATTTAAATTCTTTCTTAATTTTTTTTTCAATTAATGTATTCTGAAATTATTTGAATAAAATATTTTCAGCTTTCATTTTGCTATAGATGCTTTTGATTTGCAAAATTTTTCAGCCATTTCTAATTTTTCTTTGATTTAAAATTCAATTAATATTTGTTTAGTACATAGCTCTTGATTTTCGCAATAGTTATTCAGGTTTCCTCTCTTAAAATACAATTCATTTACTAATTTAGCAAACTGCTTATAGATTACTTTCGGTTGTTTACAGGCGGGTCAAACGCAACCCGTTGTAGCGGAAGCGTTAGGAGTTGCTTAAAATGTCATTTCCAGATAAGGAATCCGTTTTTTAAACCTGGAAGTGATCGCCGAAGATCAGGACAAGGCAGTACGCGTGCCGCAACACAAAATGAAGTTCGGTATTTAACACCAATGGTCAGAAGAAACTTCACTATGAACCCCACTTTCTTGCAACAATACCTTACTGATACCAGAGTTTCGACTCAAACTGTTTGAAACTGACTCCGCCATGTGACTTTGTATTTAGACCTTTGGTTTCTGTTTCTTTGACGCAAGACCTTCGTGCTGCCCACAGAAGTTGGGTACAGGAGCATCTCAAATGGGGAAAAGATGAGTGGAGCATCATGCTCTTCATGGACGAGTCCCGCTTTCGTATATAACCTGACAGCCGACGAATTCTGATCTGAAGAGAACCTGGTATACGGAATACTGCTGCATTTGTGCATGGAAGTGTCCGATATGGTGTAGGCGGAGTGATAGTCTGGGCCGGGACTATCTGACAGGGCATGGCCCATATATGTCGTATCTTCACAGATTTCGCCTAAGAGACAGTGATCAATGTATTTGTGGGAGTACTGGGGATCCAGATCACTATGTGTTTGATTGCCCTCTCACAGCGAATTCCCATTTAAAAAGACCAGCTGCAATAAATATGACGGCATGGTTTAAGAACACAATTAAGAATAAATATGCGCTCAGCCGCATTAGAGACTGCACTACCGTTGTTAAAAGCATTGCTGACAGCCTGGAGTGACTTCTTTTCTTGGACACCGTGCCGTCAGCAGCCCGCTCTGTACATATATTAATTTACTTAATGTCTTACTTATTATTATTATTATTATTTTCCTTGTTTTATTTCCAATTATGTTTAATTTTATGATTAATCCAGCACTCTTTTAACGGATCCCACAATCTGTAATGTATTTGTTCATCTTTACATCTGTACCTGATTATATAGCATTTCCTTAATATAACTGCATGCCTACCAAGTACCATAATAGTGTATGCCTAACATGCACAATATATTTGTTCATCTTTTCATCTGTACCTGATTATATAGCATACCTTTAATATAACTGTATGCCTAACATGCACCATAATAGTGTATGCCCAACATGTACCGTAACTGTATAAATGTCTGCCTAACATGCACCATAATAAGTGTTCCCCTTAGTCTCAGCAGTCCCCATCATGCAACTTTTTTCCATGTTCTGGTCCTTATTTCAATGCTCCTCGTTTAGCGTGGTCAATTGCAGGAGGACACACTACTAAGCTCTTTATATATATATATACTTTAAATTCTATCGACGGGATCCAACAGGCTGAAAAGCACCTAACCCAGTGGGCCAGCTATTCCGTCGATGGCGAAAAGAAAGAAAAAGTCTGGGCCGGTATTTCTGTTAATGGCCACACCGACCTGCACATTATCAGGAATGGAGGATAAGTGTTATAGGAATGAGATTCTCAGATCCATTGTGGTCATTTATACTACAGGAATAGAGGATGAAGGGATGAATTCATTCTCATGGATAATAATGCCAGGCTACACTATGATCAGCTAGTGGACAATTCTCTTTTCGACAAAGGAATAGTTCGAATGGATTGGTTAACACGTTCTTTAGATATGAACCCAACAGAACATGTTTGGGACATTCTAGAGAGAAGAGATGCTAGTCGCTTATCATCCCCAGAAACAATTCAGAGGTCGAAAAGCTCTCTTTTGCAGGAGTGAAAGAGAATACCTCAGCTCCTTATTGATTCCATGCCTCGTAGGTGTGCTACATTGCTTGCGGTCAGGGGAAACCTTAAACCTTACTGAAACTCATTTGCATCCAAAAATCACGTTTTTTGTTTATTTGTATAACATGCAGAAACTACATATTTTTTGTTTACTGTCCATGGATCTGGAGATGGATGGGAGAGACGTAAATGAACTCTTTGAGAATCATTCGGAGCAACTTGCGACCGAGGAATTGAATGATTGAAGAGCCTAAAAGTATTTTGGAGGAAATAAATAACGAGGGCATAGTGGTAGGGGAATGTATCTCTTCAGCTGAATTTATGGACATTTTGGGAAAATGGAAGGCAGTTATCGAATTCACTGGAAAATAAAAATAAATACAGTACATTGGGAAAAAAAAGAAGAAAGTATTCTGAAGTGTCGCGCAACATAGCTATTCAGTGTGACACATCTTTAACGCATTCCCGAAGCCTTCTTAAAAGGGAGGATGAGACAAATTTCCTTGGACAAGGTTTTATTGAAAAGCAGTTTACATGAGCGTAAGGAAATAAAGAAAGAGGTAGCATAAACCTGCAAAGAATAATGCAGATAAGATATACGCAGGTAGAGTACAGTAATTAAACTTTATAAAATCAGTCTATTTCTGTACATTATATGTTTTTTGTTGTTGTGACTAATCTATCTTGTATGATATCAGAGCAATCCCACGAAATTCATCGTGGTAAGGAGTTCAAGATTGGCCTGTCACTGACAATTGCCTTGGGCACTATACAGGTGATAGTGCGATTTCGCTCAGTTCCGCCCCCAATTTTGAAAGAGAGCACCCTTGGGCGAAGGGTCTGAGGGTCTCCCACTCCTCTTCCCTTACCAACAACCTCTCGAGAGGACTTTCTTCTCGCTGCATATTTGGAGTGCCTCCATGCCGCACAGACACTAATCATTTACAAACATTCATGCCCGCTCCGGGATTCGAGACCAAGCCCTTCGTTACGGCAGTCAGCTTCTCTAGCCGCTATCTTGGTTGGATGGCTTATATGTTTATATTATATTTTATAAAGATTTTACTCGTATCATTTTTTTATACAGTGCAGTGCAAAACTGTTGAGGTGATTATTTGGAAGCTGAAACTGATTAATGATATTTAAATGTGAGGGAACATGTTTTTCGTGGTACGGATCGATAGTCTTAGAGCTCGATCAAGGAACAAATTAAATTCGTATGCTGAGGTACTACTGTATATACTTGCTCATGTACACATATGTTCTTGTAGTTATTGCAAGAATGTATTTACATAGAATTTATGTATTTAGATAGAATTTATATATTTACATAGAATTTATGTATTTACATAGAATGCAATGCCTGTGATTCTATGTAAATGCGTATACTAATTAGTATATGCATCTAACAACAAATATGCTGTCAGATGAAATTTAGAATGAAAAGTTTTCTAAAAATGAAAAGCATAATTTGGATAAAAACTTCATATATATGCCATACGTCTCATCAATTGCGTCATCGCTTAATTAACTTCTTCGCGTAATTCAATTAGTTCCATGAAGAGAGTAAAGGGTGACTTGAAGCGGCACTGTCAAATCTCGGATCATCCGTTTTTCAAAGAAACTTTTGTGCTCAGTGAGTGACGTAAAATTGCTTAAAAACATAGTTTTACACCGAGTATGCCGGAAAATGTAAAAACTACCAGCGAACTTCCCATGCGCATAATTTTTTATAATTTTTTTCATCATCGTTAAAGATTCTTGCGTTAAAATGCGAAAGAAATTGGTAAATAAAGCGTAAACAATGTAAAAAATGCAACTTTACTAAATTAACTTAAGCGCATCGTATTAAATTACTGAATAAAAAAATTAAGTTAAAGAACCTTTTGCTGAGAAAAATTTAACCTTACACAAAAACAAGTGTAACTACTTGCTGTTATTGTTTTCTGAAAATATTTCCTTTTTTTGCCTCTCTTTCTCTAGCTTTTTTTTTTTTCTTTTTTTTATTTTTCACGTCAGGCACGCATGTGTTGGAATTTAATCCGCTTTTCTTGTTTTGCGTCATGCTACGTTTTTCCGAAAACATTTAATTTTTTACTACTCTGTTTTTTTTTATTTTGATTAATTTAAGCTGAGTATCCATTCATTTCTATGATTAGTAACATATTCACTCCAAGTCATTAATTTTTCCTTATTTGCTTTTTCTTCTAGCTTTCTTTCTGTTTTAGAGCTCAGGTATAGTTATTATGTGGAAAACTTTTTCCATCTTTACTTTCACCCTTACTTCGTTTAGTTAGCATTCGCAATATATATATATATATAAGAAGATTTTATTTGTTTTATTTGATCTACTAGCGGAAGATACTTAATATACTTTCTTGCTGAACACCCATCACAGGGATGTTTCGGCCTTCAGTCGCATTGCGCTCCTTGCTACTTTTTCAATAAAGCTTCTTTTTATCCCTCTGAATTCTCTTTTAGTAAGTGTTGCTTACATTACTCATGTCCTTACGTATTGGGGATCTTACGGTATTAAATGTGTTGATTTGGAAAGCTTTTGTACAAAGTTATATTGAAAAAACCGTCTCGTCCTTAATTTTTGCACACCAGTGTAGACAGACATAGGATGTTTAAAGAAAACTGTAGACAACTTGTCTCAAATTCATGCACCCTGTCGAAAATAGAATCAAACAAGGTAGATTTTCCAAATGTCTTTCACGTGATATAGTTTAAGGAAATTTATGAAACCGAAACTTTTCATAAGAAAGGCCGGTAGGGAATGTTCCTTATGGAAATTATTTTCTTAGTTGAAATAGTCAAAATTAAATAACTAAATAAAATAAATAAAAAAAAGTTGGGTAGTTACGTCCTGATCAAGTAGAACACTCAAATTTGATTGTCAGGTAACTCAATATTATATAAAGCTCATTTTTTATTGAAAATCGTGGTTATAATATCCAGTTTTTGTCTTCTAATTTCCATGATTTAAGTTGCTTAATTCGAGAACAATCAGTTCTTCGAAATGATGATGACAATTGTTTCTTTGGCTTCAAGAATCGATTTCTTTTCCATAACTAACCCCCCCCGTTCACTTTCGTTAGATTACTGAAAGGAAGGCAACTGATTTCAGTGCATAATCACAAGAAATGCTAAAAATAACTTTTTAGCTTATTTCCTACTTCTTTGCTTGTTTATTTATTTAAATCAGAATCTTATGTTGCATTGTGCTCATTGTTAACTTGTTTTGTGAAAACAGAAAGAAGCGCTCTAACAGCACGATGAATATCAAGTTAAAAGCATTAAAAATCTTGGAGGAAATATAAATTTCGATGGATTTCTGTGTTGAACAGACAACTTTTATATACTATTAACTCCTTCCATGTAATTTGCCTCGAAGAAACTTGGGCCCAAGTGTTATGGGTCAGTGCGTGGTAAGCCAGATTGATGCTTGAAAACAGTCACAAATCGAGCCGAAACGTAAATGCCTGTGTTATGGTCAGTTTTGCGCTATACTGCTGGCTGGGAAGTAAACTTTAATCTTTCTGCCTTTAGTAAATATTATAAATATATTATATTTAGTAATAAATAACAGTTTCAAAATTATATTTCATAAATAAACAAGACTTCAAGTAAGTAAACTTCAATCCTTAGTAGAGGTAAACTGTAATAAATTGCTTTCACTTAAATCTCTTGTAACTTGCATTTTGTAGGGATTAATTAAATTTTACTAACTAAATTGCTTTGAAATAGCAATTCTGAGAATCATGACTAACTCTTGTGGTGTAATAATAGAACTAACGTTCGATTACGACAGTGAAATTACGATGTTAATGCTTACGAGCTCGTCTCGTGATCTTTATGTTTGGCACAGCTTTCTTATCACGAGCCAGGCTCGTGATGTTTCTGTTTGGGAAAACATTTTCATCACGAGTCAGACTCTTTAAAGCAAGGGAAGAAGGAAGGGGTTAACTCTTTGAAGGGCGGTGATTACCTATAGTAACCACCTTTTCTAGTGAACGTCTTACTCACTCGTGTGAGTGATTTTCAAAACTGACCGTTTCTGAAGTTCCCTTGTAGCTCACTAGATGGCAATCAAGAAACATAAGCCAGTAGTTGATGCAGGAATTCATCTTTAAGAAAATAAGCATCAGCCATCGAAGACATCACGACGATGTGCACTCTGCAGCACCAAGAAAAAGCCTGTAAAAACGGTGTGGGAATGCAGCATATGCAAAGTTGAACTCTGCCTGAAAAAGGACAACTGTTTCCATGAGTATCATAGAGACAAATTTGTAGGGATGTGTTCTGTGGGCGGCAGGTTTTCGCATTTCAGCAAAGGGAATACATAGAGTTAAATCCTTTGTTTAAATTTTTGACTGTGATTGGACAAGAGCTTAGCGCATCTCAGAATTCAACATGACATAACGTGGATCAGTTTTCAGATATGATACACTTTGGGTTCCAGGAAAGGGATGTAGCCAAATTAAAATGAGGATTTAAAAGGACAATTGCTAAACTAAAATTAATGATTTTCTTTCAGATTTTATGCCTTACATGTACAATGAAACCTACAGGCTACGTCCTTGAAGAAATGATTTTCTTTCTCATTGGCAAAAAATAATAAAACATATTATATATAATGCACAAAATTTACATTCATTTGCTTTTTTCTAGAAGGGCTTTTCTACCGGCAAGCCTTTTTCTCTTTAAAGAGGGGATATGTAAGATGTAAACTACGAAAGAAAGGTATTAACTTTAACTTAGCAGCTGTGATTTTAATTCCTCATTTTAATTAAGCTAGTCTCTTTTTCAGATTTTAAAGTGCGTCATATCTGAAACCTAAACGGAATTATGCCATCTGAATTGTGCAATGCGGTAACCTGTAGTCTAGCCACAGCCCAGAATTTAAACAAAAGGTTCAACTCTATAAATACCTCTTTGCTGGAGTACGCAGACGCATTTTCTACTCTCTCTTGCCCTGTTAGCGCATGTCTCCTTCCTTCAATGTATCGTCTATTGCCTCGAAATGTAATAAGTTGTATATGGAATTGTGGGGTGTATTTCGCACTCTCTGTGATGTGTAAAAGAAATTATGTATCCTAAAAAAATATTCAACAAGAAATAAAATTATGTGGTGAGTCTACAACCACTTTCCGTTTTCAAAATTCCATCCGCCCATTACGCGGCTTACCCGTACGCCCGCACCATTATACACTGACTACCAATAAGTATTTGGACACCTATGCAAATGACAATATCTGCGATCCTAAGGTACGTCACGGACTCCGCCGGTATATATCGTGTAGAAAACAGCATCGGCTTTAGTCGCATGCAAGATGCTTCGCAGTTCGGAGCTCTCAATTTCGAGAAAGGCATAATTATCGGGTATCACAAATGTGGCCGATCCTTAAGGGACATATCTAGCGATCTGAAGTACCCGAAATCGACAGTGGCCTATGGGATTAAAGAAGTGGAAGGTGAGCGGTGATTGTCGGAATTTGTCCCGAGTCGGCAGACCAACGAAACTGGGAGATAGAGACCGACTAGTGCTGTCCAGAGAAATTCGGAAGAACCACACCCAACCGATGGCCCTCATCCGCGAGGAGTTTCAACAGGCATCCGGGAGTATGGTTTCAATGAATACCATTCGTAAGGAAGCACATCTGCTTGGTTTTCATGGTCGTGCTGCTGCCCATAAGCCTTTGATCACAAAGTCCAACCGCGTGTTCGGTTAATGTGGTGCAAAGCACATCGAAATTGAACAGTAGATCAGTGGAAACGGGTTCTTTGGAGTGACGAATCAAGGTTCACCCTTTACCGTTCGGATGGCAGGGTCTGGGTCTGGCATCTACCTGGAGAACGGCTCCTGCCAGAATGCATTGTGCCAACAGTCAAGTTCGGCGGAGGTGGAATTATGGTCTGGGGGTGTTTCTCTTGGTATGGGCTGGGACCCTTGGTCCTCATTCGTGGTAAGCTCAACTCCTGTGCCTGCTGCACTATTTTGGATGCCAATGTGCTTCCTACGTTGTGGCAGTTTTACGGGTTGGACCCCTGTTGCTTTCAGGACGACAATGTCAGTTGTCATGTTTCGACGTTAATCAAGGCTTTATATGGTGCCAATGGATTTCATGGAATGGACTGTCCCGCGCAGAGTCCAGACCTGAACCCTATCGAGAACCTCTGGGACGATTTGCATCGCCGAATTCAGGGGTGCACTACCCGTGCAAAATCGGTGTAGGAACTTCTATGTCTTCTCCAAGCCGAGTGGAAGAAAATACCACTAGCTGTCATACAAAGACTTGAGGAAAGTATGCCCCGGAGAGTCCACGCTGTAATTACCTCTGGTGGAGGCTCTACCAACTATTGATTTTGAATAAAGTTAGTTTTTCTTTTCTATCACAGGTGTCCAAATACTTATTGGTAGTCAGGGTACAAACATCTCGCCTATAACAAAACTACAATTGGTGCCTTCTCCTCCGCATGTACTAAACTGTTGTTATCTTCAAATCCTCAAATCATCATCTACAAAACATGCACTAACTATATTCTATTAAGGAAATAAACAGCTACTCACCAAAACACAATTTTTTATAAAAAATTAATTAAGATGCATACTTAAATATAATTTTAATCAAAGGTGCTTTTAATTATAATTAAGGGTGCATTTGTATTTACTTGGTTTAATATGTGGATTTATTTTTTTTCTTCTTTTCTGAATTTAATTATTTCCGACGTTCCTAGAGATAATATTTTTGTTTTTTAAAAGCACACGTAATTAAATTTCAGGGTGGGTTTAACTAAAGCGAACTGAAACGTATTCTCGGATTTCATAATGTGAATGATTGAGATAATTTTAAACCTTTACCCCCTGACGATGTGTCTTTAAGCGATAGGGAATTGTTACAATAATTTGCTTTGAACAGTTCCTCATTTTAATATAATTTATTTCTTTATTTCGAACTCAAGACTAACTTTCGAAAGCTTTAGTTTTTTAAATAGCTCGTTTTGTTTACAATTTCCATAATCTTCAACATTTAAGAATAAATTTATTCTTTTTTTATAAAAAAAAATTGTGTCCTGATGACCAGTGTTTTATTCTCTTAATTGAGTTGTTTATCTAACATCTTGCACTAATCGCAGCTGCTTCGGGGCATAATTTTATTTTTGAATATCTTAATCTTCAGCTTTAATTCAAATTTTATATTTAATAACTATATTTTTGTACGCATGATTATATCAGTGTATGTATAAATTACGTAATTTTCTAGATTTCCTTCCAGCATTAATAATAATAGTAATATTCTATAATAACAAATTAAAAATGTTTAAATTATTTACGAAATTTTTTATCTAGCTTTCACAGAAGACGGTTAGTGAATCTGAGGTTCTTTGTTAATGCGAATGAGAGTTTTTTATTTGCTTTTCCCCCTTCTTCCAGAGAGGAAGAGAACAGGACGTAGGTCGATGACGAAAGGAAGAATATTGCGAGAACTCTGCATGCAGGATGCTTCTTCGGAAGCGCAATCAAGACTACTGACGCAAATCCTCTTAACATGTTCCCTGTAATTTTGAAAGGCTGCTACTCCTAATCGGAAAATTAATTTCGAAAACTGAATATTATTCAGCAGATTCAAACATTCACTTACCCGCCTAAGTTTCATTGAACGTGAGCTGTTAACAAATCCGAGAAAATCGGTGCGAAGAATAACTATAATGTCTCACTTTGTTTAAATTGATTAACACACATTTATTGAAAGACTGAGAACTTCCTTTTTGTGTATATATATATATAAATTAAAGACATAAGAAATTCAAAATAATCTGATGTCCTTTTGTGTAACAGAGTTTTTTGACTAGAGACGTAGGAAAAAATAAACATTTGAAAAAATTAATTTT
>KK122092.1:242236-255935 GCA_000611955.2 Stegodyphus mimosarum | reverse complement strand
AATCACTAATATAAATCAATAATATAATATATATATATATAATAATTTAAGGCATATAATAAAATAATGTAATAATGTATATTATTGTACATAATAATTTAAGTAAATGTATCTAATTATTTTCCACTTTTAATCTGAATATTATGATTTGACTTTTCTGTCCTGAAATCCGCAAAATTCTGAAATCCGCACAACTTCTGGTCCAAGCATTGCGGATTTCTGGACTTCTACTGCAATCAGAAAATGCCGAAATAACGAAAGTCTGATTTTAACCTCGAGCTGAGAATTGTTTTACGCGCAAACATCATGTTTTTTATATGCTTTCTCAATTATTTTGCTGTATAGTTATTCATCTAAAACTCTGAAACGAAATTAAAATTTTACAACTCTGCTTGTAGCACACTTTTAATCATTCAGTTTTTAAATTTTTATAAGGAATGCCAATATGTTATTAATGTTTTATTCTAACTGTATGTTTAAATCTTTAATCATCCCTATTATTTCCTTGCTAAGTAAGTTATCGCATTATTTTTGGCAATAGTAAATGCATATTTAGAACATATTATTGGTTTTCCTTTTTTCCTCTGAAAAATTCCAAGAAAATACTTTTAAAATACATTCCATGCATCTGGACGTTTTCGGTAGTTAGTATCAGGTGTGCCCGGATTAGATGAAATTTTGTTGCTTCTGATATTCCCCCTATTTAATTTGAGGACAAAATACGTGTGATAATTAAGTTCCTAGTAGATGAAATTATATTTATTTTTTGGTCTCAAAGAGTGCTACCTCGAATGGGCTATTAATCTTGAAACGGGATTTGGCGACGTATCACTTTAAATGCTTGAATCAAGTTCCAAATTATTGCCGTGAAATATTATCGCTTTCTTTTACTTTCAAAGCAATTCAATAATGAAGGATCTGCATGAGTGTATGTTTGTATGTTTTCTGACTGTAAAAAAATAACGGTACCTAGTACCATCAAGGTTTGGATAACGATCACGTGCACTTGGAAGCCCGAATTATGAATTTCGAATTTTACATTTCGTAATTTTTAAAACTTTTGAATGAATTTTTACAAAGGCAATAATTGAACGAATTTTTTACGAAGTTCTTTATAAAATGCAATGAATTTTTTAAATAAAGGCAATTAAGTAAGCAATGATTTGAAAGGGACCATTGGCAATGTTCTACGGATTAAAGCATTTTTGGCTCCGGCTCACGAGACTGTATATCGGAAATTCTAAAGATATGTAGTTTTTAAATATTTTGTAATTTTGTTATTCAACTGAATTTTATGTAACGTAAGGGCTCAGAACATGCTTTTTAATTAATAAACATAGCACGCAAAACGTTAATAATCAGAAGACAAAAACAAAGTTTCGCAAGCCATCTTGTTAACGAAATAGTACATTGATATGATAAACTGAGAAAAGACGTAAAAAAAATGGAAAACTATATGCCAACACATAACACTTTATTGGAAATCCTAAACACATGCTGCTTTTAAAATTTCGGTAATTTTGCTGTTTAACTAATTACGACGCAAGTGCGAAGAAAATTATGCTTAATGATAAAGCTAAAAACGCAAAAGAAATTGATTAACAGTAGTGAATGCAACGGCAGACTTATAGACTGTGAGCTCAGCGAAAGAGTAGAAAAATCTAAGCAACCCTTTTGGGTGATCATTAAAATCTGAGCCCTTTCAGATTTATTTAAAATTTATTTTTTATTATTTACTCATTTCCGCGAACATGAGTTGATGGATGGGGTTCAGCATTTTATACTTAGATAGGTGTAGGTTTCCACAGAAATTATTCTAGGAAGGAGTAAGGAATGGAGACAAATAATTGCACGAATACATATTCATTTAATTATATAATTTGAGCATTCACAAATAGATTAAAAATCATAGTACTGAAACAATACAAAAATACATATACTATACACGTATCAGTTAAAAATACATTTTTGTATTGATTCGGAGGAGGGAAGGGCAACATTTAACCATCCTTGCCGACGCCCATACAGGTAAGTAATAGTTGGATTAGAATACAGATCTAATATTCGGAGTTTTCTGAACCAAAAAAAAAATTCGAAACTTTTTGTAATTAAAAACATTTCAAACCTAGCTTAATATTTTGCAGTTATCATGACTGGATGCTAGCCTGCAATCCTGTGTAGCAACCCAACGAAAAGATATGGTGCAATATTGGTAGTATAAGAATGAGAGTTCTGCGGCAGCCGGTCAACGGGGCAGGGGCGTGGCCAGTGACGTCACACAGAGGGTGGGGCCAAGGGCAACGTCATCAATGACATCACACCAGGGAGGTGTATCCAATGACGTCACGAGTCGAATTAAGTTGTTTTTAGACTTCTGGTTGAGTTGGAGACCTCCTGCTTTTCACATAAATTTAGTTTTTCAAAATTGGCAACAGATATCAAGTAAATATTTTCTGTATCTTAATTTTGATTTCATGCTCATGCTGCCCTCTATGGATGAAACAGTGAATTGCGTATTTTAGAAATTTTTATAAAGTCTGTCGTTAAATTCATTCAGTGCTCGGCTCTGAAAACAATATAAGAGGAAAAACATATAAAAGGGATTTCCATCTAATGACAATTCATCATGTCACGGAAATGAAATTACATGATAATTTTTTTATTTATTATTCTACTTAATTTTATTCTGACACTTTTAGCCTTTCTAGTTTTTCATGAACTTTTAATCTATCCTTACATTTCCTGTTTATAATAGCATATTTGTTTGCTGTAATAGATTTGAATACTTTATGTTTCTAATTTGTAATATTTTGATTTAAATTTTCCAGATTATTTTTCTTTCATGCCTTTCATAATTTTCAATGTACTCTGAATTTTAACTTACATGTTATGTTATACAAACTTCCCATACAAGCTGCTTATTTGTTACTTTACTTAATTGGAGATGAAGTTTCGCACTTTTTTTTTAACTGTATCTTCCTTACACTGCCCAATATATATATATATACATATATTTTAATTTAAGTGTATAACTATTAATTACTTTTCTTACGTTTATGAATATTCGTTGCATTGTTTTAATTTGCGTCTCACCATTCATAATTCTAATATTTTATTCCATTTTAGACATTAACACAATTTTTAACAATATGAATTTTTTTTAATTTACTAAGTATTGAGGTATTCCCACATAATTTTCAATATTCACCTAACATATTTGATTATCTACCTGATTTGATTTGACTTAGTGTTGCTCGGAAATTTCCATTCACAACTTTACATTTTAAAAACCAAATGTGAGTATTTCTCGCTCCTATAGTTTTAAGGTCTTCAAAAGTTTTTAACATCATGTTTAGTTTTAAATTCCGATTACTTTTAAGTGCATTTGTAATTTTCTTTTTTAATTTTACACGCATATTTACTGTTTCATCCACGCATACCAAAATATTTCTTACATCTTTTGGCATTTAGTCTGCGTCATATTTCAGTATTTCGGACTAATTTACACAATCGTACCATTATTTTTTCATATTTTAGATCCACTGACTTGTGCTAACTTTACCTTTTTCTGCCCTAATTGCATCTATGTCCACATTCATAGGAAAACTTTTAAAGAAACTAGCAATTTTTTGCATCACGTGCATAAATTTTTAAAACCAACTGTTTCAGTATCGTATCCAGACTAACATTTTTCAAATGTGAATTATTCGTGTTCTATGGTTTTACTCAATTGCATCTTTTTAAATTTTATTTTAAAATCTTACTTTTAACTCCTAACATACCTTTTCTTAAATACTTTTTCTTTCAATTCTAGCGTATAACCTCAATTTGTTTATTCAGATTTCACACAATGCCAATTTAATTCACAATCCAACCGCAATGTCTTTCACATACATGATATTTGATAATATTACAATTTTCCTTAATTGACAAAAAGCGACTATTTAATTATTAGTCATTTTCAAATAGAACTAGTATATTTTCACAAACGTTACCTTCTTCTATTGGAAACACCCCTAAACCCATAACTGATATAGTACAAAAGAGACCCTTATCATACGGTGTTCCTTTGCAAACATGTTTTGACATTTTAGGTTTTTAAAATTCTTTCGTAGGTAGATCAGTACTATCGGAAAATATATTTGACACTTTTACTCAATTTAAATGAGATATATTGTCATAAGAATCTCTTTACTTAAATTTATAACGCAAATAAATACGTTTTGTGCTAAATATGCATAAACACTTAGAATATTACTTTTAATCCAATGCAAGACATGAATTTCAATCATGATAAGGATTTTGATTTTCTATTGATTTATTTGGCCATACACTATAGAAATTTTTTATTTTACCAATTCAGCTTTTAACGAAATAGAAATAAAAACTGCGGTACACCTGCTGTTTTTAAGAAAAGGTGTCAGAACTGTGTGTTCGGTGCATATTCTTGGCGAACATCTTCGTGTAAATCTTAAGTCCTGATCTTGAACAGGGAGCTGAATGCAGCTATGTTCTGTGGTAGAATACTCTGATTAAGTGGTAGAATAACTATACGTAAGAGGGATTTAAAATCCTCTTTTATTAAACCACAATTATTTACAGCCACTTCCCAACTCGGGAGGGATATAGAAAATAATGACCGCCACTTGGGTCTAAACTGAACAATCAGATAATTTAAACTAAAACTAATTAGAAATTACGTAGTCGTTGCTCACAGAGCTATAAACGAGAGGTTGGCCTCTATGCTAAATGGTGCGCAGCAAGATTTAACTAATACTAACGCACTTAGAATTACTTCAATAAGTAATAGCGTAACAGCGCTAAGGCTTAGAATTTAAATACTAGCTGGTCAGGCGAACGTTGAACAGAGTAACAGTGGTCTGAGACTAAAAGCTCTCTCACACTGAGAGGTTTCTAGCTCTTGCTTAAATAGAACTTGGCTCCACTTCAAATCAGCATAAAGCTGAATCGCGCTCTTATTCTAACGGGAAGTTGAAATAAGAACAGATAGAAAAAGGCAAATTAAAATAAAACTTTGTTAGTTTAACTAAAACCTTACAAAGGAACTTTGATATACTTCTGGAAATGTAAATATTTCTATAGCTTTCTTTCTATAATGTTGGTTTTCATTAGTTTACTAATTTCAATACTGCTTTTATTTGCTAATGTATTTTCTTATGAACGAAAGATTGTCAAAAACGTGGCACAGTATAACTGTTACTAATATACATATCTTTACCAGCATACAGATTACAGAATGAACCGAAGAAAGACACGAATATTTTACGACCAATCTACTTTTTTAAATATTTGAACTTTTTGGCATTCCCGAGTATATACGAAAACTACATAGATTATAGAGTCATTAGATTTTTTTTCTTTTATTATCCTGGATACATGATAATTTGCAGTGCCTTCGCCGGGATTCGAACTCCAGACTTCTCAAGCACACGTCGATTGTGCTTCCAGTTACACCATGAAGGCATGAGAGGAGGAGGGAGAAAATACATTATAAGATATTACTATTTTTTTATATATCAGATAAAACAATTTTAAAATTTTATGAATGATATTTGCATTAATGCTTAACTTCATAAAAGTGAATATTCAGTATACTAATACATGCATCATCAGTTATTTACATTAATCAATGTAATATCATCAATCAGTACATGTATATGTATTATACTTAAAGTTTCATATACTTTTATTATAGCTGAATAATTAACTATTGTTAGAAAGAGGCCCATACCTTACAATATTTAGTTCACATTTAACAACTCTTTCCAAGACCTACATTAAACTACGTTCATTAAATTCGTCAAAGCTTTTTTTTATATTTTTTTAATGCTTCATCAATCTCTCTTTCTATATCTTGCCCTTTAAATAATTCTAAACAGTTGCTACTAAAATGCGGATAAATATATTCAGTTTCTCCATTTTCACATTCACGACTCATTTTAACAGTAACTACTAAATACGATTTCAGACACCGATATGTATCTATTACGTCATAACTCAATTTTTCTACAAGTTGCAATTTTATATAATCAAGAAATACCTCTAAATATTGATAATTCTCTGTGTTAGAGAAAATGGACTCAGTTGAGAACATACCATTAAGACCTGTAATTTTACTGGACTTACATTCATTAACGTTTCGTGTTAGACCATGTTCCATTCGAATGTGGTGTAACAGATCACTTTTTCTTTTAAACACTTGTGAACATTTGGTGCAATTTCTAAGATGAGAAGCTTCATGCGGTTTCAAAGCATCATCATCATTAAATCTTTTCGGAAAGCTACTACATTTAAAAAACGTTTCGTGAGATTTCATGTGTTTCTTCAAATCTCTCTTGCTTGAAAAAACGTCCAATGACATGTAAAGTTTCATGTTGTTTTAATTTATCAAGCTCACTAAAGAACACTGAGCATGATTTATACTTAAAAGTAACTTTCTGAGTTTTCATATGTCTCTCTAAATTCTTTTTACAGGAAAAAACTTCTGAACATTCACTACAGATTCTAAGATGAGAAGCTTCATGACTTTTCAAACTATCAGCTTTACTAAATTTTTTAGGACATACACTACACATGAAGGTTCTTTCACGAGATTTCAAATGTCTATTCAGATCACTTGTTTTCAAAAAAACTCGCAAACATATCGCACAACTGAAATTTCGAAGATGAATCGCTTCAGGAACTCTTAAATTGTCAACAAGACTGAATCGCTTGAAACACATACTGCATTGGAAAGGTGTTCTTTCAGTATGAATTCTCGTATGTCTGTTCAAGACACTATGTCTATAGAAGACCATTCTACATTCCACGCACTGAAAGGCACGTCCTCCAGTATGAATCTTTAAGTATTGATTTAAATTCTGCTTAAGTGAACTTTTTGCCACAAGTAGGACATACCTAAGACAAAATACAAATAGGACAACAAGGACATATCTAAGACAAAATACAAATAGGACAACAAGGACATACCTAAGACAAAATACAAATAGGACAACAAGGACATACCTAAGACAAAATACAAATAGGACAACAAGTAGGACATACCTAAGGCAAAATACAAATAGGACAACAAGTAGGACATACCTAAGACAAAATACAAATAGGACAACAAGTAGGACATACCTAAGACAAAATACAAATAGGACAACAAGTAGGACATACCTAAGACAAAACACACTCTGTGTGTGTGTTAAATCATTAGAATAATTTAACACACACACACACAGAGACAAGTATCAGATATATATTTCTGAAACTATAATTGCATTATTTACCACAGTCGTCATATAGCTTAAGAGTTAACAACCTAGCATTATCATATTAAATCATTTTACACAAATTTATTTTCCACTAAGAATGCATAGCTCTAAATGCATAAACATTTAAGTGTTTACCTTAATCATGTTAAAAGTACATTCCATAAAACAAAGTAAAACCTACCTCCTTAGATACAAATGCATTATCGGTAGTATCATTGGAGAGTAATGAAGAATTATCCATTTCAAATTTCAAAAAAGGGCAGCAATCATACACACAATGCACAAGCAAAGCTAGGTTACAAGCCAATATAATGTAAATTTGGAAAATGAGAATTTATATACGTTATTCTACAGATCAAGAAATGAACTCTGTTCGCCAATCAAATAAAATGGATTAAGAAGCAACACCTCTTAGCCAATTAGAAAATGCACACATTTCATTAATATACTGAGGAATGATTATTTCCTAACATGTCAATCACCTGATAACATCTTGACGTTTCTAACCAAAATAATGCGATTGACATAAAAAGGACCTGCAAATTTATCAGAATTAGATAAATCAGTAAGATTAAATACTTGGGATAGATATATTTTCTTAAGATCTTAAACATGTTACTATGAAAGTAAAAACCTATTCATCATAACTGAACAAATACACGCTATTATTCACTAAATGTTCAGAAAATAATAAAACATCATTAATAAAACTATCAGATAACACTATGTATGAATAATTATGAGAGCTTATTTTGATTTGATAGATTCTTTCAAATTTTGACAATTAAAAACTTGATACTAATCAAATTCGCTGAAACAATCTTATATTTGGCGTACATTTACTAAAAACACTCAATTGATTTCGAGGGCAGCTACAGGTCCCTCCTCATCAGGAGAACAAAATATCTAGAAAAGTCAATTGTTTTTAGTAAATGTACGCCAAATATAAGGTTGTTTCAGCGAATTTGATTGTCACATTGGCGTGTTTCTCTTCTATTGTTGCTTCATACTAATTTTAAATATTTTAAATTTCATATCACTGTGAGAAACATTGATTATTTTGCAAAAGAATTTCCTTTTAGATCTATACATTTACTCTCTGAAACATTTAATTATAAAACTTTCTGTGATAATAACAACTAAATATTACATTTCTTATTAAAACATGGAAAGGAATCCCAGTTCTTCTTTTACGAAACACCAACAAAATCTAATATAATTTTTTTCGAAATATTTTTCATTTCAAGGTCAAGGTTATTCAGATGAAGATATAAATATTCTTCAATTTTGGAGATCTTCTCAAATGGTATAGCATATGCATTTATAAGTCCAAATAATAATAAATGACAACTTTAAACGAGCATTCGATCTTCGCTCTTACGTAGAATTTACAATTCTACAAATGGTTTTGATAAGTGTAACGAAAGTGTAAGGGAGATGGAGTTAAAAAAAAAGTGCGAAACTTCATCTAAAATTAAGTAAAGTAACAAATAAACAGCTTGTATGGAAAGTTCGTATAACATAACATGTAAGTTAAAATTCAAAGTACATTTAAAATTATGAAAGGCATGAAAAAAAATAATCTGGAAAATTTAAATCAAAATATTACAAATTATTACAATTTGAAGTGGAATCAAATCAAAATATTACAAAGTATTAAAAAGTATCACAGCAAACAAATGTGCTATTATAAACAGGAAATGTAAGGATAGATTAAAAGTTCATGAGAAACTAGAGAGGCTAAAAGTGTCAGAATAAAATTAAGTAGAATAATAAATAAAAAAATTATCATGCAATTATATTTCCATGACACGATGAATTGTCATTAGGTGGAAATCCTTTTTTATATTTTTTTCCTCCTATATTGTTTTCAGAGCCGCGCATTGAATGGATTTAACGACAGACTTTAAAAAATTTCTAAAATACGCAATTCACTGTTTCATCCATAGAGGACAGCATGAGCATAAAATCAAAAATAAGATGCAGAAAATATTCACTTGATATCTGTTGCCAGTTTTGAAAAACTAAATTTGAATGAAAAACAGGAGGTCTCCAACTCAACCAGAAGCCTAAAACAACTCAACTCAACTCGTGACTTTATTGGATACACCCCTCTAGTGTGATGTCATCGATGACGTTGCCCTTGGCTCCGGCCTCTGTTTGACGTTATTGGCCACGCCCCTGACCCGCTGCCGCAGAACTCTCATTCTTATACTACTAATATTATTACAAAGCAGGGAAACAGATAGCTTGGGAAGGGGGAAGAACTGAAAGAAAAAAAAATGAAAATGCCAGATAACTGCAACAGTTGGAAAGAAATGTTATGGAGAGTTGATTTATTTTACTTCCAACTATCGCAATGTGTGTGAATTTAGTAACGTTTACCAAGCTTATGGAAAAACTGTTATTATCATTTTTTGATTTATATTATTACTCCTAAATTTTTACTTAAATCCATTAGATAAATCAACCACTACTATAATTTAAGGCCTTTGTATTTCCTTATCAAGCTCAACGGTTACACTTCTTGTACTCATTTTTAAATGTATGCTGGGAACCATTGCTATTCCATTCTACGTGTCTTTTAAGAGTGTTGTTACTTTTATCTTACAACCTGGATTATTGCGTTTACTGTGTTACTCTGTTTTATTTAAACGTTTATGATATATTCTGTTTTTTAAACTGTATACTTCAGTGAAAGTGTGTAATTAAGAGTGAAAAGAGTGGATTTATCAAACAAACAACCCCCACGTTTCTGCAAAAAGAAGCCTGAAGTAAAAAATGTTTTTATATGGAGCAGTTTTTATATATGAAATATGACAGAATTACTTAATGATTGTAAGAACCACGATCACCTACCCATTTCAATTTTTATGAACTTGCAAATTTATAATATACATTTTTGAACAGAAAAAACAAAAGAAAAGGTTAAAATACTAATAAATAGTGAAAATCAAAGTTAATCTTTTTATTCAAAGCTCCAAACAGAACTTGTTAAGGGAAAGCGTTCTGAAGCTTTAAACACAGTTAATTAACTGAACAACAAATCGAGTTTCATTCCGAGCAACTCACATACAACAGAGCATAAATTCGACAACTTTCTCATTATACATATATGAAAAGATATTTTTAAGCAAAAGGTTTTTTTTTAAAAGGTAAAGATGGAATTTAACATATATAATACGTGTATTTTTTGTATTAATGTAATATTGTATTTTCTAATCTAAACACTTGTCCCAGGAATTAAACGATTAAATAACAAATAAAAATTTATGGGAGTAATTATCTGTCTCAAATTTTACCCTCTAGCTGTCAGGACTGAGTGTTCGGTGCATACTCTTGGCGAACATATTCGTGAAATAATCTAAGTCCTGATCTTGAACAGGGAGCTGAATGCAGCTATGTTCTGTGGTAGAAAACTGTGGTTAAATGGTAGAAGAACTGCACGTAAGAAGGATTTAAAATCCTCTTTTATTAAACCACAATTATATACAGCCACTTCCCAACTCGGGAGGGATACAGAAAATAATGACCGCAGAATTTAAATACTAACTAGTCAGGCGAACGTCGAACAGAGCAGCAGTGATCTGAGACTAAAAGCTCTCTCACACTGAGAGCTTCCTACCTATCGCTTAAATACAAACTTGACTCCACTTCAAATCAGCATAAAGCTGAAACGCGAGCTCATTCTAACGGGAAGTTGAAACAAGAACACATAGGAAAGGAAAATTAAAATAAAACTTTGTTAGTTTAAACTAAAACCTCACATAGTCTTTGCCATTGGAAAATTCCCCGCAGACATCTGTAGCATTCGCCATCATTTAGCGCTCAAAATACCTTAATTTTATTTGGAAGTTTTCAACAGTATTGCCTGAAAAATAAGCTTATACAAAGGAACACTGAAAATATCATATTTCTTGTCGTAATTTTCTCCAGTTTTTTACTACTTGTACCTCTTGGAAATAGGGAGAGGAAAATTACGTGATGTGCACATTTTCTGATAAATATAATAGTAAAAAGCATATATAAATAGGGGGCGTATGCCCCCTATTACAGTACTATTGTAACTGTATTCTATCAAAGACAGTTACTATTGTAACTGTATTCTATCAAAGACGCCAGCTGAAGTTATTCATTTCAATGGTATTATTTTCACTTACGTAGCATAAGTACCTATTTTTGCATATATTTTTTATTGTTACCGTAAATGAGAAGCTAATCATATGCTGAAAAATTTAGAGGGAGGAATAAATGATGGGGAGAAATGTGCGATGTAAAGGACGACAAATGTTGCGATTTTTGAAATTGTGTCTAATTTTATGCCTAGTTAGGAATTGTAAAACAGATAAAGAATGCGATGGAGGATTTGTATAGGGCAAGATTTGACCAGTAACTTAGCGGTAAGACCACTTGAGTTTTGGTAGTTTGCCTCATGTTGAGTGCCAGAGGATTGAAGGTCTGGCAGCACAGCGTTTTCATGATTTACTCATGTTTAATAAAGCAAATATAATTTATCTGTGTCTATCCATATGTCTACTTGCAAAAAAAAAATATGAATAAAAAAATAAAACTAAAAATAAACTAAAACAAAATAAATCTAAAAGCCTTCAGATTTTATATTACGCCCAAAGGGATTTTTTGTCACGGGAGATTCAAAACGGGATTTAAAAGGTGATACTGACACTCGACGTCATTCGATAGACTTTGCAACATCTTTGCGTTGCTACGTTAGCAACGTAATAACAGTAAGAAATCTAAAGAAACCTAGCGCATAAAATATTTGTGCTTGAAGATGCACGCGATGTTAATATTAATGGAACACTATAAAATCGTTATCAAAAACTCGTTAAAGTTTTACGCAATATGAAGTAGGTAATAAAACAAATTAAAAATTCCATATTTGAGCGTCCAGATGCCCATATTCGAGTGGGGGACTATGCTATTAAAAATTTGATGTCTCTAGGTATTGTTTTTCACAATGCAAGAAGCATACATACATTCATGAAAATTCTTCATTATTTAATTTCCTTAAATATAATGCAGGGTTCCAATATTTGGTGGCAACAATTTGAAAAGTTGATTCAGACTTTTATAGTGAACCAACACAAAATGCGAAAACTAAATTAATAGCGCTTCTGGGCCAACGCTCATTTGGGTTAATAAAAAATAAATAAATAAAAAATAAGTGCAATAAACTGTCGTTAACATGAATCTGAAGGGACCGAAAAATCAAGAGTTCGTGACAAAAAAATACGGATTAATTGAAGAATCAAATTTTATTTTTGGAATAATTTTTTTCTACACATTAATCATTTAGAGTACATAGTTACATAAGTACTACAATACATTGTGCATGTCGTCATAGAAAGAACTACAACGCTATGTTAATTACTGTACAGTAACTTGAAAAAACATGCACTCAACAGATCATATTTTAGTGAAAAAGACCTGTACATTACTCTGTCAGAGATGAGAATGAGACAAGTCAGCGAGAATTGCAGCTCTCGTAAGTCGCTTGTGATAAGAGTACTTCATAACTGCAATAATGCCTTGATCCAAGCGGCTGAAGACGATTTGTTGCATTTGGGGAAGAAGAAGAATATTTACAAAATTTTTACAAAGTTTATGTCAGTTTAGACGTAAAATTAATTTTGTTTTAGTTTATTACTAAGCAGAAATCTTCAAATGGGATCAAGAAAAATTTTAATAGCTAATTTACATTTCATGATCAGAAGAGAAATGTTCTAGGAATTTTTAAGTACATGTAGTTTCGAAACTTTTCTTAATACATTTAACTTTTAAACGTTTAAAGAGTGAAATTGAATAGCTCCAAACTAAAGTTATAGCTGGAAAGAAAGAATTCAATTTAACTATACCTTCAGAAAGCTTTGAGTCTTGACTTAAATTGTACTTAAATAAGTATGTCCATTGATAAAATTTGTTGAAAAATTGAAATTACATCAAGATTAGATTTAGATGGCTTTGATTTTAGAAGAAATTTCTATCAATTTATTAATGCATATTTCTTTCATATCTAAAGAGTCAGTTATAAAAGGGTAAAATTTTTGCTCTGTTATTAGCCCAGAGGGGCAATTTGCCCAAAAGGACTATTCATTTTGTTTTGGCATTTTGTGTTGATTCACTACAAGCCTTGTTTCACTTTTCAAATTGTTGCCACCAAACATCACAGCCCTGTATTATATTTAAAGAAATTAAAAAATGAAGTGTTATAAAACAACGGTATGTAGAGCCATCAAATTTTGAATATTAAATATTTCTACTCGAATAGGACATCTGGAAACTCAAGTTTGAAATTTGGAATTTGTTTTATTATCGATTTCATATTTTGTAAGATTAACAAATTCAACGATTTAAAAGCGAGCAACACTCTACAATACAAAAAAAAAAAAAAAAAAAAA
>KK122092.1:166814-234930 GCA_000611955.2 Stegodyphus mimosarum | reverse complement strand
ATTCACCATACTTTTTTTCCTGCTCATCGGTTTTAGTTTTTAGTGAAATATCGCCTTGTGTTACTTTTAAAGAAATTAAATAACGAAGAATCTGCATGAATATATGCATGTTTCTCGCAGTACAAAATATGACAGTATCTAAGGCCATTTTAACGGTATCTAGAGCCATCCCATTTTTAAATTTCGAATAGCGTAGTCCTCCGCTGGAACATGTGCACCTGGAACCACCGAATTTTGAATTTCGAATTGTATATTTCGTATTTTATAAAACTTTAATGAATTTTTAACAAATTCAGCGATTAGAAAGCGAGCAGTGGCAACAATTTATGGATTAAAACAAACATTGCTATTTCCAGTGCGTGTGACTGTATATCCGAAATTCTGAAGATATGCTATTTTTAAATATTTTGTGATTTTGCTATTCAGCTGAATTTTATAGGATGTGTATTTGAAGAACAGGATGTTTAATTAATTAATTTAACACACAAAACGTTAATAATAAGAAGACGAAATAAACGTTTTCGTTGTTTTAGGTTTTTTTTTCGTTCGTTTCGTTTCCTTCATCTAGCAGCATATGCTGCTATGTTGATTTTAAAATTATGGTAATTTTCCTGTTGAATCGTATATGGCGTATGTACGAAGAAAATAATGCTTAATAATAAAGCTAAAAAGGCAAAAAGAAATCGGTTAGCAGAAGTGAGTGCAACAGCAGACTAGTAGACTGCGACTATCTCAGCGACAGCGTAGATATGCCTTAACAAATCCTTCTAGGTTGTCAGGACTGAGTGTTCAGTTCATATTCTTGGCAAACATATTCGTGAAAACTTTAAGTCCTGATCTTGAACAGGGAGCTCAATGCAGCTATGTTCTGTGGTAGAAAACTGTGGTTAACTGGTGGAAGAACTGCACTTGAGAAGGATTTAAAATCCTCTTTTATTAAACCACAATTATATACAGCCACTTCCCGACTCGGAAGGGATAACAGAAAATAATGACCGCACTTGGGTCTAAACTGAACAATCAAATAATTTAAACTAAAGTTAAGTAGCGATTTAAGCAGTTGTTGCTCACAGGGCTATAAACGCGAGGTTGGCCTCTATGCTAAATGGTGCGTAGCAAGATTTAACTAATACTAACGCACTTAGATTTACTTCAATAAGTAATAGAGTAACAGCGCTAAGGCTTAGAATTTAAATACTAGCTGGTCAGGCGAACGTCGAACAGAGCAGCAGTGATCTAAGACTTGGGAAACATAAAAAAGTAACAATCATAAATCAGAAACTCATATTTTAATGAATTAAATATTTTATTTGATTTTTTAATGTACTACTGAACAACAGGATGGACGCATTTTATGAATCGGTATGTTATATGATGCATAGATGATGAAAGAAAATCAAAATAATTAGTGTGGCAGCAAATCATGTGTCATACTTGTTGCTGTTGTCTTGTCCACTATCACATGGATTACCAGAGCCTACTCTGAAGAGAAGTTAGACTACTATTTTCCACCCCCAATTTTGAGGGAGAGCAACCCAAGGAAATCCGGGGGTCTCTCACTTCTCTCCTCTCCCACCATTTCACACGAGAGGACTTTTCTACTCGCCGCATATTTAAAGTGCCGCCATGCCGCACCGACACTATACATTTGCAAACATCCATGTCTTCTCCGGGATTCGAATCCGGGCCCTTCGGTAAAGTAGTAGGCTTCCCTAACCACTATACCATCTGGGCGACATGTATCCTAGTAATGCTCTATAGAAACAATAGAACAGAACATAAAGCTACTGTTAAATGCTGGAACTGTGCATTTGATGTACTTCTTATTCGCACGATAATAGCTTTAAGTCATCGCACTCAAACTGACTAGTAGGCCCCATGCAGCATCCGGAGTAATTTTGTGCGACTCGCGAATACATTTCAATTACGTATTTTTTAAAAGATTTCAAAATTTCAGTTATTTGAAATCCAAGTTTGCATTATTGTCATTACCATTAAAAAAATGAATAACGCATAAGAAATTAGTAAACTGAACTAATTAATTTAAATATGATATACAACTTTTTCAAAGCTTTGAAAACGCAGATTTGATTAATTTTTATTCGTACTTGTCCAAAAATAAAAATCCTCAGGGGCGTAGCTAGGGTTTTCAGCGCCAGGGGACAACTGAAGATCTTGAGCCACTTTCTGTGTGCCAAGAATGAAATAAGTTCCATTCTAAAATTTTGCAACATCAGTTTGTTGCCCCTGGATTCTACGCCCTGGGACAGATGTCCCCCTCTCTCCATCCTACAACGCCACTGCCTCAGTTACTAATTTTTGCAATAAGAAAAATCGCTTTATTTGGGAATACATTTATATACTAACTGCTTTTTTTTCACAGTTCAAAATTAACAAAAGCCCGATTGACAGTTAAGTATCAACAATCCATGATGAAGATAATTTTTAGAAATTTTTCTCCGATGTAATTTTTAGTAATTCTTCTAAAATGTAATTTTCTCCAAAGTAATAAATAATTTTAAGCAAGTGTAATTTTAAGTAATTTTTCTCCAAAAATAATTTTTAGTAATTTTTCTCCAACTTTATCACAACAGAAAGGCCATCAAATGTCTATCTGTAAAAAGAAATAAAGAAGTTTTTTATTATTTACATAGGAATGAATGCACTTTTATTAATGCGCCGAAGAAAAATGCATTAAATTAGAGAAAGAAACTAGGTTTTCATTATTTATTCTCAAGTTTTGTTCAGCTTCGGAAGTTTTGTCTGAAAACTTAGAAAGTTTTTATAATTTGTCAAGTTTAAATTAAAATACATTATTTAATGATTAATTAAACATATTAGAATTATTTGAAGTAATTATTAATCTAGAAATGTAATATTTAGCCGTAAATACACTGACTACCAATAAGTATTTGGACACCTATGCAAATGACGATATCTGAGGTCCTAAGATACGTCACGGACTCCGCTGGTATATATCGTGTAGGAAACAGCATCGGCTTTAGTCGCTTGCAAGATGCCTCGCAGTTCGAAGCTCTCTGATTTCGAGAAAGGTATAATTATCGGGTATCACAAATGTGGCCGATCCTTAAGGGACATATCTAGCGATTTGAAGTACCCAAAATCGACAGTGGCCTATGTGATTAAGAAGTGGAAGGTGAGCGGTGATTGTCGGAATGTGTCCCGAGTCGGCAGACCAACGAAACTGGGAGATAGAGACCGACGAGTGCTGTCCAGAGAAATTCGGAAGAACCACACCCAACCGATGGCCCTCATCCGCGAGGAGTTTCAACAGGCATCCGGGAGTATTGTTTCAATGAATACCATCCGTAAGGAAGCACATTTGCTTGGTTTTCATGGTCGTGCTGCTGCCCATAAGCCTTTGATCACAAAGTCCAACCGCGTGTTCGGTTAATGTGGTGCAAAGCACATCGAAATTGAACAGTAGATCAGTGGAAACGGGTTCTTTGGAGTGACGAATCAAGGTTCACCCTTTACCGTTCGGATGGCAGGGTCTGGGTCTGGCATCTACCTGGAGAACGGCTCCTGCCAGAATGCATTGTGCCAACAGTCAAGTTCGGCGGAGGTGGAATTATGGTCTGGGGGTGTTTCTCTTGGTATGGGCTGGGACCCTTGGTCCTCATTCGTGGTAAGCTCAACTCCTGTGCCTGCTGCACTATTTTGGATGCCAATGTGCTTCCTACGTTGTGGCAGTTTTACGGGTTGGACCCCTGTTGCTTTCAGGACGACAATGTCAGTTGTCATGTTTCGACGTTAATCAAGGCTTTATATGGTGCCAATGGAGTTCATCGAATGGACTGGCCTGCCCAGAGTCCAGACCTGAACCCTATCGAGAACCTCTTGGACGAGTTGCAATGCCGAATTCAGGGGTGCACTACCCGTGCAAAAACGGTGAAGGAACTTCTATGTCTTCTCCAAGCCGAGTGGAAGAAAATACCACTAGCTGTCATACAAAGACTTGTAGATAGTTTGCCCCGGAGGGTCCACTCTGTATTTACCTCTCGTGGAGGCTCTACCAACTATTGATTTTGAATAAAGTTAGATTTTCTTTTCTATCACAGGTGTCGAAATACTTATTGGTAGTCAGTGTATATTTAAATTACAAAATGTACCAAGCAAATGTGTCTTACAAGCGCCAAACTTCAGATTCCAGATAGATAATAAATATAAATTTGAATTTTTCTTTGGATATTATTATTTTTGTTTAAGTATACTTTGATAAATATTTAGTACAGGAAATTTTAGATTTATTTAAATTGTTCTTTATTTTGTTAAGGAAAAAAAAATTAGGGTCCATCAGTTGGTTTTAAATCGGGCTTTCGTACTGCACTCAATCTGAATTTGAGACCGCTGACTTAAGTTATGGCTTATCGAAGATTAAGGCAGCCGTACCAATCGGTGTGAGACTTTTGTTGTGTCCCTTAAAGCAATACAATACAAAACGTAAGTTTCCTTGTTCCTTGAGATGCAACTGACTGAAACAGAAAACAAATTAACTGGCTACAGCACCAGTACTTCTATTGAAGCTATATATATCATCTGGATCAGAAACCGAAATCTAACAATATTCACATTTACCCAAACTGAGCCAAATAGCAAGTGTTCAGGTTTAATTAAATCAGCGGCTTCCTCTCTAACAGGCAAGTAGACATTAATTTATTCAGCTGCTTCCTCTGTATCCAGCAAGCAGACATTAGTTTATTCAGCAGCTTTTTCTCTATCAAGCAAGCAGACATTGGCAAGAGCAGCCAGATACAGACTGCAAAACATGTAAGTTCCGAATCTTTGTCTCAATTTAAAATACGTTGCTTGCGAGCAAATCTACATACACCTCTGGACTGAGCGAATACGTAACGAAACGCGAAGGGAAGTATTCAAAATAAATTTTAACTGTTGGTTAAATAAAAAGTCCCAATCTGTTACGAAAGTTATGCATTTTTCATGTATTTTTTTTTAAATTTCCTTTTAATGCGATTAAAAATTCATGAAAAGTACAGATGTGATAAACTGAAATGCAGTATTATTTTGCTCTGCGAATTGGGGGAGACTCTTCCGCTTGCTGAATCAGTATTATTCTACGAATGTCTTTCGTAAATATGGCTTTCTAAATGATTTCAGTTTTATATTTTCCTGTTTTTATATGATATATCCCTTTAATTGAACTAATTACCAATTATAACTAGTCCAATTACCAAAAAAAAAAAATCCTTGAAAGATCTACCACATTCTGTTGAAAATGGGCTATCGAATTTTAGCCTCTGCTCTCCAGTCTGACTGGTTAAAACCGCGAACGAACTCATCTCAGCGTCGGTTCTCGATGGTTGAAAAAGGTGGTTGTAAAGGGTTTTTCCTCGTCATTATCAGTTATATGGAACAGCCATAAAACAGCTTTAAAACGCGGAACAGCCTTAAAGATTTTTTTTTAAAGCATCTCTTTCTTTAAGTGCAGAAACCTTGAGTTGTTTGTTTTATTTAATTATCGCCAAGCGCACGAGGGTTATCTGCCAACGGAGAAGGATACCTTAGTGAAGGCAAACTGGTTCGTATACATGGGAAAATCACGAAAACGCCCATGCAGTCAGCCTGTTAGCCGGGTTTAAAGTCCCAGACCGAACTACCAGTGTTCAGTGACTTTACAGCTCGGCAGCTAGTGAGCAGACTGATTTGCTACATTTAATTAATCTAATACAATACAGGTTTCTATAATACTCAATGAAACTGAGAACACCTCTTCTATTTCATTTCTCTTTTAAACACTGAGATCGTTTAAAAGGAGATCAAAAGAAGAATCTAGAGATTGCTCCTTAACGATAATTTATAGAGACTTGTTCCAAATTTGCCCTTTCCGAGATTCGAACCACAGATCTTCTAACTGATAGCTGGACGTGATACCCTTTACACCAGGGCACTGCACAAGGGAACTAATTCCTCGCATTTTTCCCTTCTTAAATTGTGACTGGGGACAGGCACGAGACCCATTTGTCTACTGTTAAAGGTGAACATTTACTTAGACCATAGGAAAATTTTTGGAGGTAGGAAAGTCTAGCCATTTTGCCATTTTGGAAAGGACCCAGTAACTGTAGATTCCTAAACTCGATTTTGAAATAACAATACCTCTGTGGAATAACTACTTTACTGTAAACGCCGTATAAAGAATCTGTTATAAAGATATGTTTTAAAGATGAATAAGCTATACATCAAAATTGTTAGGCAAAACGTACAATAGCTTAATACAGGCTTCTAAATCCAATCGATTAGGCCAAGACGTGGCAAATTAGATTAGCAGTATCAAATTCAATGGATTCGGCAAAGATAATAACAGATTGGGCTTAGAAGTCAATGGGAAGTTTAACGTGAATTGTATGTTTGATTGTGTTCTAAATTCAGGTAAGAAATATTCTCTTAATATTAAATTTTCGTATACAGGGCCTTTGAGATACAAAAGGTAAACTAATTCAAACTAATAGTAGATAAAAATGAAAACACTGTTCTGGATTTATTAAATTAAGAAGATAGATCTAACTCCCTTTTTACTTCCTTGTACTAAATAAAGGAAGTATTGTAATCATGAAAATTTCAGAGTATTATATTTCAAAGAAAATATCCATTTTGACTGCTATCGAAAGCAATTTAACGATGTTTTTGCGTGAGAATCTGTACGTAAGGACAAAATAAAGGACTCTTTTTCCCCAAACGAATTATAAATTGATTTAAAATGGATTCAGAAGAGATTTTTTTAGTGGCGTCTGTACGCACGTACGTATATATGTATTTCGCATAACTCAAAAAGAGAGTAGCCTTAGAGCTTTGAAATTTTGCATATAGGACTGCTATAGCATGTAGTTATGCACCTCCCTTTTTGGTGGCAATCGGCTATATATATATAAATGCATATAAACACACTGTGCTACTCGGTTTCGTGAGTTTTTTATTCTTATATGTTGTTAAATTGTTCATTATTTGCTTTAAACCTCTCAACGTTAAGGTCAGAAAATTCCGTATAGAAGGATGGCTTTCTTATTCGTTACACATGCTGCCAGCTTTTAATGTATCCGATTTCGGTTTGGATGTAAATTGGAAGAAAAGAAATCAAGGTACAAAATAGAAGAGTCATTTTTTTTTAATTATGATCAAGGAAATATCATTTAAACATGACAGTGTGAGGAACATTGAAATTTCAGGGCTAAACCTTTAACGCTCGGAGGGTTAAAAATGATTGAATTATGCTTCTCTTATATTTGGTTTGCGGTTTTTATGCCCTTAGTTAACCTGCATGTTATAGTTGCAGAATTATCAACAATCTAAAAGTTGCTTAAGTGCGGCTAAGCCTAATTTTTTACCATAGTATCCATATTTGTTTACATTTGTAACTTAGCAGAATAGGGAATTTGTTGCCTATCTAGAGAAACCAAGCTTTGCAACGGTAAAGATAACGTCTTCTTTTATTATTGCGAAATAAATCATGCTTTATCCTTTCTGCAATTATCATTTAAGTAATTAAATTATCCCATATATTGACTTCAGCATAGCACCCACAACAAATTAAGTCAGTTTCTACGCCTTCAGTGTCTTTTTGCTGAATGAGACTAAAAGTAATCTTTCAGTTTTTCACCGAAAAATCTGCCTTGTTGTTCGCTGGTCGAATTGCTTGTTTTTGCATAGAAACTCTAATTTTAATTGTAAATATTGCTCTTTAGATTGCTTTAACTGCATTTATGTGTTATATTTTTAAATTTTTAATAAAGATTGTTTGAGGTTTTATGTATTTTTACCTTGTGGCGAAGTGAAAACACGTGGTGTACACATCAGATTTTTTTGTAGATGGACATTAAGATCTTTTTTCAACTGTTAGATAGTAACTTGAAACTATAATTTTAAAATTATTGTAAAGTTTTAATCAGCAAATAACTAATTAAAAAACTCGTAGGGGCAAGTGGCATACAAGTAACTGCTTTTCTTTTTTGCAAAATGGTTGAAAAAAGAAATAGAATACCTTGCTTCAGCTTTAAAATTTTAAACAAATTCTAAATAAAAGTTTGTACGCGAGAAACTTGTTTTGGCTTTTCTCCTACATACCAGTTAGAAGAAACTAATTTTAAATCGATTTACTTTGACAACTTAATTAACGGCTGCCTTCAGCAATATGAACTGTCTTTAAAAAGGCCGAGGACACTGTTCAAATTGAAAGATACTGAAGTGTATAAATATGCACTTGCATCTTTTGTTTACAGGAATTAAACATTCTCTGAATACTTGTTCAACATTGTTAAACTGCGTATAATTATCAGTTAAATTGCGTATTAAATTGCCAATTAGGCAATGGTAATTTAAAACACAGTCGATCTGTAGACATATCCTTAAACACTTTCTTTAATGATTTTACGTTTCCGATTTTTCAATTAAAAGCTTGTAGAGACAATAGGTTATTTAGAAGCAGGAGTGATAAAAAATGAGCAACGCCTTCGCCGGGAATCAAACCACGGACCTCTCGGTTACGCGTCGAGCATGCAGACCACTACACCACGAAGGCATGCGAAGAAGGCGGGAGAAATACCTTATATACACCCCCTCTTAAAGGGCGACTGGGGTTTTGGGGACCCAACCGCCAAATAGCGGTGGTGGAGAATCATCATCCACCACCTTTTTTAGTTCGGGCGCCAGTGTAGAGCCATTAGGTTACTTAGAAGCAGGAGTGATGAAAAATGAGCAACGCCTTTGCCAGGAATCGAACAACGGACCTCTCGGTTACGCATCGGGCATGCAGACCACTACACCACGAAGGCATGCGAAGAAGGCGGGAGAAATACCTTATAAGCTTCGCAATTAGAATAGTTCATTAAAATTAGATAGATAGAGAAAAATTAAATAAATCTGCATATTTTGGCTTAATATTTCACATTAAATGATTTTTACAAGGTGGAATAATTATAAACTTAGTTAATATGAAAGCAAATAGCAAAGTTCTTTTGGCTGAAAAATATGTGTCCACCTTATTATGCTCCTTTCATCTTAATCGCATTACATTTCCTCCTTTCTGCTGTTATCTTAAAAATCAAAACAACACTGAAATGTTCGACCGTGTAAGCAGAACCTAGTTTTCGTCTTCGAGATATTTAAACCTTAGAAGCATTTCCGGCGAAGGAACAGCCGGCTTCCTACGGCGCGTCCATTCAGAAGCGAACCTGAAAGGACCATCTAATTCCTTAAGATCTCCTTGATGAAACTTGAGCACATTCCCTTTCAGCATTCCTCCTTTGTCCTTCCATTAGTTAATCGAGACGTCTCTTGAAACTCCCACCCAGGCCGACTCGGGACTGATTTGATTGTCGGATGCTGCGAGGAATAATCAAATTCCTCTCATTAGTCCGTTATTACGCAGACGGGAAGTGATTTATTGCTCTAGTCCTGAAGCTGGAAGAAAGGGTTGAAAGTTCTCCACGTTATAGCCAGTTCCTCTCCGCCCCTCGTCTACAGAGTTTTGAAGTTTGTAATTCGGCGACGGACACTACACTAGTTATTAAACTACTGCAACGTCTGGAATGCTCAAAGGATTTGAAATAAATGAAATATTTGGAGATATCAACATGAAACTAGACAGTGAAATTATTTTGAAAATTTTAATTTAGTATTCGGTAAAAGTAATAAAAGTTGGAATAATGTAATGTTTTCAAAGTATTTAAAGAATGATGTAGTTTAATTAATGGGTACCGATTTATGAACTGCTTAAAAGTCTTATTTTATACGCCAAAAGAAATTTAGATTCTTTACATTGGGTTTTCTTCATATGGGACTGGAAGAACTTGCAAGATATTGATAGATTAGATATTACCAGCTGTTTAGCCTTTATTTTTTAAAGCGTTAAAAAATGATTTTGCAAGAAATTACTCTGAAGTATGACATAATTTTTTTATAAAATTAACTGAGTAAATAATAATTGTTCAATAAATAGAGAGGTAACTACAGAACTTGTCAAATTTCCATTTTAATTTAGTTTAATTTATTAATTTAATTTAATTCCATCCAAATTTAGGTAAACATTAGTTTCCTTTACCATTCATTGCAAGCAAAATATTTAATTCTAACTGTGATAAATGCTCAGATAGTAAGGTAAAAGCACTTCCAAATACGTTTTAGACATTTTATAGTCAATGTAGTTTGCAAAAAAAAAAAAAAAAAAAAACAATTTTTAAAATATAATAAAAAAAAAAAAAAAAAAAAAAAAAAATCATCAAGTAGCTGAACGTAAGTTTTGTACAATTTTATTTAATAAACAAGCACATCGTTATAATTATTAAAATAAGAAATAAAATTTATGACGATGTGTTCTTAAATTCTTAATGTGAGATTTCACTCAGAAAATAATTCAAAATAGAAACTATTGTGAAATTCCCAGCTGCGGTGAGACTAGCAGCGGGGTTAGGATTGCCAGAAAGTGGCAGGGAAACGCAGGGTTGTCACATGTGACGCGGAATCGACCATTTGGCGATATTTGGCGACAAAACTGGCAAAATGCCACAGACGGAGCAAGAACATTCTAAAACGCATTCTTAGCGGTTTTCTCGGGAGTATTCTTGAAGGTTGGTTAAAGCTATATATACGCTGTCTACACGTGGAGAAAGTGGTAGTATCTTGAGTTCAGAGATAAGCTTGTCAGCGATCGACCGAATCGAGAGCTGTACTTTAGTGCTTTGCCGTGAAGCTATCTTCACCGTTGCTGAGTGTTTCAGCATGTTTGTCATAGTTTTTCGATGAGTATAAGTATGGCTTGTGTAACAGCGCTCATTGGCGAATAAATTGTGTTTTTATTCTTCACCAAGTGTTATCATCAATTCCTCCAAACCACGAACCCCTACAACGCAACAATACATTCATTTAGAGATACGGATTTTATTTAAATTCCTTAGGCTTCAACCTTTCAAGTAAATATACATATAAATATTAATAAAGATGCAAAGTGCTAAGAACCAATTAGAAGACTCGAAGTCCCATTAAAAGAAATGTGCTACTAATAATAGAACCACTAACTATGATTTAAAAGAGAAACTCTCCAAATTGTTAACAGACAGAAATTGTTTCATAAGTTATGGACATTAGTTCAAAAGAATATGTACAAAAGAAAGCAGAGATACTGAAAATTCCAAATGCATCCACCTTAGCAAAATTAGCCACCTTAGCACAGCTACTTTGAGAAACTTTAAATTTTTAGCCTTCTCCTGCCCACCAGCGGCCGAGCTACCGCTGAACACTGGTAGTTCGACCAAGGTTCAAATCCTGACGAACAGGTAGACTGCATGAACATTTTCTATACGTAAAAAGGACACGAACCAGTTCAATTAGAAAGGTCCTCCATGAAGGCATCATTCCTCTTAGGCTCACCATCGCCTGCTTTAGTAAAATTAAATAAACCAAATGAAACCAAACCAAATCCTAGCTTAACACATCGCTTCTAAATACTACTTATAATGGCCTTCATTCTTCAGAATTAAGCTGTTGTAATAAACATTCAAGTACAGCGTTTACGTCATTGCAATTTAGAAAAACATTCTCTTCGAAAAAGAAATGCGTTTAAATTTACTTGCGCCTACCTTTAACGATAACAAGTAGGTTCTATCATTTTAATCTAGATATATGTAAATTACTTGTTGTTCTGATAAATTAAAACAGGGAATAAGTTCATTTAAATCATGTTAACTGAATACAACACGTATCGAAATCGGGGAAATTAGCCCATGAGCAACAATAGGTCCATGGAAATTTTATTTACAAAATGCGGTGTGCGGTGAAAAAATTGTAAAACATAACCAAAGTCAACGCCACATAATGCGTAAAAATCATTGAAATTTTCTTCAACAAAAATATTACTGACCAGTTTGTTATGCGTATTTTCAACTAGTTAGAGTTTACAACTTGTTAAAGACTTCAGGAAATATTTTTCCATTTTTAATTCCTTGTATGAAGTATTGTAATCACGGAAAATTCCTGGTATCATATTTCGAAGAAAATATCCATTTTGATCGAAGAATTCTTTTTTCCCAGATGAATTATAAAACTAATTTAAAATGAATTCAGAAGAGTGGCGTCACCATGGCGTCTGTACGACGTGCGTATGTATGTGTGTATCGAGTATGTGTGTGTATCGTCAAAACCAAGTAGCCTCAGATAACTTGTAGTTGTGCACCTTCCATTTTGGTTGCAATCGGCACCACCAAAAGTATATATATATATATATATACCCACTCTGTTACTTACCACAATCAGCTCAGATTTTTTATTCTTATAAGTTAGTAAATTTTTCATTTTTGCTTTAAAAAAGATTGAAGTATGTTCTTCTAATCCTCCGGTTAAGGTCTTTATGCCTTTAGTTAATGTGCATGGAATATTTGTAGAATTATCAAAAATTTAAAAGTTGTTTAAGTGCGGCTAATCCTAATTTTTTTTACCATAGCAGCCATATTTGTTTACATTTGAAACTTAGCAGAATAGGGAATTAATTCTTTCTGCACCTTCAGTGTCTTTTTGCCAGGAGGGACAAAAAGGGAAACTTTTAGTTTGTGCAGCGATAAATCTGCTTTTTTTTTTTTGCCTGTTTGCCGAACTGCTCGATTTTGCGTAGAAACTCTAATTTTAATCTTAAAATTTTTTTTAATTATTTAACTGCACTTGATGTTTTATGTTTTTCTACGTCTTTCAATTTTTAATGAAAATATTTTGAGTTTTTATGTATGTGACAAAAGTGAGAGCTGAAATAATTGAATGATAAATATATCTCTAATGAAATTCGAAGAAATAAGTGTTTCTTATTAGCAGCAAATAATGTCACCAGTCTGTCTCGGACAGAAAAGAATGTTTATGAGTAGCGCATGTGCATTAGGTTTCTTTTATACATCGTTTTAGATTTATTATAGTATTCGAATAGAAGATGTGGCAACGATTAGATAATTCTTCAGATGATATAATTTTTGTGCACTCTGAGTTGTAAAATGAATGAGATGTAACGCTGTTAAGTGAACCTAGCGCTAGAGTATCACTATGGTAAATAAATGTAGTGAATTTTAAAGGGTGCATTTATTCTATGCTGTATCGACGAAGTAGATGTAAGTCAATTCAATAAGTTTAAATGAAATGCAGGAAAAAAGTGTATAATTTAATGTTCCGTACAAGGAAGTCATGTGGTGCACACATCAGCTTTTTTTAAATAAAATTCACTTGGAGGTTATTTGTGAGTGAAATAACTTAGTGATGTCCTCAATGCAATTTAACTGAAAGAAACAAAGCTGATCTAAGAGATAAAACGTAAAAGTAGTTACGAAGGAAATGATGATAGTTCTACGACATGTAAAGGACATTGCATTCCAATCGAGCTAATAAAAGGAGCAAAATTGGTCTCAGTTAAATGCACAGGAAGTTTGTAGTTTCATGGCACAAAAGAATTAAAAGTGTACGCAATCACATAGATTAAAAAAAAAAAAAAAACCGCAAATAAGTTTATAAGGTATTTCTCTTACCTTCTTAGCATGCCTTCGTGGTGTAATGGTCAGCACACTGGGCTCGTATTCGAGAGATCCGATCCGAGGTTCGAGTCTCGCGAGGATATTGCTCATTTTTCAAGGTCTTCTGCTTCAAAATAATCCTAATGTCTCTACAGTGGCTCCCGAACTAAAAAAGGTGGTAGATAATGGTTCTCCACCACCAGGATTTGGCGACTAGGTGCCCTTATCCCCAGTCGCCCTTTAAAAGCATTTCTCCTGCCTTCTTCGCATGCCTTCGTGGTGTAGTGTTCAGCATGTGGGCGCGTATTCCAGAGGTCCGTGGTTCGACTCCCGGCGAAGACGTTGCTCATTTTTCATCTCTCCTGCTTCTAAATAACCTAATGTGTCTACACAGACACCTCACACACTTCTTAGCATGCTTTCGTGGTGTAATGGTCAGCACACTCGGCGCGTATTTGAGAGGTTCGAGTCCCAGCGAGAGCGTTGTTCGTTTCTTATGTCTCCTGCTTCAAAATAATCCTAATGTCTCTACAAGCTGCAACAGGAATATTCTGAAGACAAAAGAGTTTGTTTTTATTCCACAATTCAGTCATATTTTGCATGTTAATGTATTTGCTGTCTGCTCAAACTCTTTCATTTTCCTTGTGTTTATACATAAGAAACGTAAATAAATCAGCTCAAAATGATTAGTATTTATAATTAATTGCATAACCCCAATTGATTCCTTCATCAAAGTCAAGATTCAAGTTTTTAAGAACTTAGGATATTTAGATTTTATGTTCAGTGCTCTAAATGCGGTAATAATGTAACTCTCAGCTGATATTCAAAATAGAAATTTGTCTTCATTACAAAAAAAAAATGCCAAACATTTCAACACTCAAGATAGAAGGTTTAAAAGAAAATGAAATGAAAATTAAGAAAATACAAAAAAAAAAAAAAAAAAAATTATATTACGCCCAAAGGGGTGTTTTTTAATGTTTTGCGGATTACCTTTATTGATTAAATATCATGTTCTTCGCACTTAAACCATAAAATTCAGTTCAACAGTAATATCGTACAATAATTTTAAAAGGAGCATATCTTTAGAATTCCCGATACACAGTCTCGCGCGCTGGAGATAAAAATGCATTTTTCCGCACAGTGTTGTCATTCCTCACATTGAACTCGTTGGATTTAGAATAGAAGAGAAACACGCCAATGTGACAATCAAAATCGCTGAAACAACCTTGTATTTGGCGTACATTTATTAAAACACTCTATCGATTTCGAGGGCAGCTACCTCATCAGAAGAACGAAATTTCTGGGAAGGGAAAGCAACCTCAGTAACGGCTTTTTATACCCTCGGGTAGCACCCTGCGCGAGGAGACAATGTGACGATTTTGATTGACACATTGGCGTGTTTCTCTTTCATTCTAATTTGTGCTATCAACCGGCATTTTCGAAGAAATTCTACTTTATATCGTTTTACCACGTGCACCATTTTGACTTTCGTTGCTTCTTTCCAGGTGGCTATTGGTTTTTATGAATTGGGTAAGTTTCTCTCCTTTTATTTATATTCCTTTTGAATGTTTTGTCATATGTTTATGTAAATTGGGTTCATTAAGAGTTTTTTTCATGTCATAATTATTTGCTTTTTAGGCTTTCGCTATTATATATTTTGTTCACTTGTTTCTTGCTTGTACCCTTTTCACAATATGTCAACTGACAGGAACCGATTTTGTAAGTTACGTCTTAAGCGTATGAAATTCTTGAATCATCTGCATTTTCTACGTAAATGCAAACACCCAAATATCATTCCCAAATTTATACATGCGAAATGTAGCCTAAAATCTTCCGTTCACGTTTAAAAAATTTTGCATAAATTCAAATTGTCACTTCTTCGTCATATTATAAGGGACACGCGCAAAAGTTTATCTGAAATTGAATTTAAATTATATTAACTCCATTTAAAAATTGTTAATTCAACTGTAAATTTTTCCTCATTTGATCATACACCTTGGTCTAGAACCGATACCGTTTGTCAACGGCATAAAAATGTGCTTATTTCTAAATTCCTCAAGCTCACACACCAGTTGGCTAGTCTCACCCATCTAGTTAATCTTCACACTGTAAACGCTAACCCCATCGTTAATATCTCCAACAATAATCTTTCAGAGGATCAGTTAAAAGTATTAAAATATAACTTCAACTTTTCAAAAACATCTAAACCTTCAGTTCCTCAAATCATAGCGCCTATTGAGAAAGCTTTTAAATTTTCCAAAATTTTAGAAACGCAGAAGGATACAACCCGCCACCTAATTACTCATAACGTTAATTTTAACAACAAATCTTTAGGTTCGAATCTTAACAAAAAGGAAAGGGAGATCTTACGTGAAATTCATTCTGATACTAATATTATTATTTCTAAAGCTGATAAAGGCGGACAGATCGTTGTTATGGACAAACACACATATATTGCTGGAGTCTCTAAATTGATAAATGAAGGCCCGTCTGCTCGATCCCTAAAGATCCTTCAACTTCGGACCTCACGAAAGTTAAAATAGCTATTAAATCTTCTCATATACTCCCAACGCAGTTGAAGAAATCACTTATTCCACCTATTACTAACTGTGCTAGGCTTTATCGCTCTCCCAAAAGTCCATAAAACTGGGATTCCTTTTCGACCAATTGTTTCCAACATAGGTACAGCATCATATCCTTTGGCGAAATATTTAGTTTCCAGATTTTCTCCTTTACTTGCTAACAATATTCACACTGTAAAAAATTCTTCTGAAGTCATCGATAAACTTAAAGATATTACTCCACTGCGTTCCATTATGGTTTCATTTGATGTCAAATCACTGTTTACTAATGTTCCACTCGAAGGAGCACTAAAATGTCTTGAAACTAGGCTTAGGGAATTCCATTTCACACATACTGAAATTGATGAGTTGGCTTCGCTTACTAAAGTCTCTCTGAGTCAAACCAACTTTGTTTTCCAAAATGAATATTATCGTCAAATTGAAGGATTAGCTATGGGTAATCCTCTCAGTCCTGTACTTGCTGACGTTTATATGCATTATTTTGAGGTAAAATTATTTGATAAACTATATTTTCGTCTCTGGATTCGTTATGTAAATGACACTTTCGAACTTTTTGATGGTAATAAAGAAGATTTATCCGAGATTTTATCCATTATAAATTCAATTGATCCAGCCCTCCAATTCACTCTTGAAATTGAATCCAACAATTCCCTCCCCTTCCTTGATATTCTTATAATCCGCAATGAAATTGATTTTAGCACTACTGTGTACCGTAAACCATTTGCAGTTTGTTTACCACCCCATGCTAAGTCATGCCATCCTGTTAAGAAAAAAATGGCTTCTTTTTACTATTATGTATTTCGCGCGTTCAACATTTGTTCTCAGAATCTTTGCTTACCTATGAACTTAATTGTTTGAGAGCAGTTGCTATTGACTGAGGATTTTCTCCAGTGATCATTGATAAAGCCGTTAAAAAATTTTCAGATTCCCATCAAAGAAGACATTCCACTGTTAGAAATACCATTAATGACCTTGTCGTGCTTCCATTTTATCCTGCTGTTAGTTCTAAAGTTGCACGGATTCTCCAGAAATGCAGTTTTTATGTCAGTTTCTCCCTTTATCAATAAAATTCACGGTTCGACTCTGAAAGATTGCATTTCTGACTTTAGTTCTTGGGGAATTTATAGTATATCGCGTCAGTGTGGCTTGAGATATATTGGCGAAACAAAAAGAGCGTTAAAGTTTAGTATCAAGAAACATGAATCTTATGTCTGAAAGGGCGAAATTAACAAGTCTTCAATAGCGTATCATAGTTGGAAATTTAATGATAATTTTGACTTTGGATCTGCAAAAATTATCCAAAAAACTTCTTCCGTTGGTGAATTGGATTTTCTTGAGGTTTTTCATATTCACAAAGATTTAGCACGTTTAGTGAATGATTTTAAGTCCAATCCAGTCCTTCCTAACGCTTTTAAAATTCTATTAACATAATTCTTGGTTATTATTTTTTCCGATAGATAGCGTTGCCTCCTCGCGCATGGTACTACCCGGGGGTATAAAAATCCGTTACTGAGGTTGCTTTCCCTTTCTAGAAATTTCGTTCTCCGGATGAGGAGGGACCTGTAGCTGTCCTCGAAATCGATAGAATGTTTTAATAAATGTACAAGGTTGTTTAAGGGATTTTGATCGTTGAGATTGTTAATCAAAAATTCTTTAATGTCTTACAAAATATGACATAGTTAATAAAACAAATTCCAAATAAGCGCTTTCATATGCCCATGTTCAGTGGAGATTACGTTATTCAAAATTAAATGTCTCTAGGTACCGTTGTTTTATCACAATGAGAGAAACATATATACATTTATGCAGATTCTTCATTATTTAATTTCTTTAAATATAATACAGGACTGTAATATTTGGTGGCTACAGTTTGAAAAGTGAACCGATATTTAAAGATTTCAACGCACAATTCCAAAACGAAATTAATAGCCCATCTGGGCGTTAGCCCGCATGGGCTATTAAGCATAATTTAAAAAAAAATATTAGACTTTATTGAAATTGTAATTAAATAAATTGAAGAAGCACTGAACAAACAACTCAACTTGAAGTAAGAAGAAATCATAAAAGACAAGAGCAACTTCAAGTAATCAGAGGTCATATTTGTTATTTTATTGAAGTCAAGAAAGAAGGAAGGAATTGAAAGTGACGCACTTAGTTCGGCGATCAAAATGCTTCTTTCTGTCCTTGAGAAACCCTTTCTGTTCAAAACAATAGAAAGCTAATAGAAGAGAATTTATTATCAAGTTACGGAAACATAGTAGTTTTTTTAAATGCATAATTTAATATTAGATGTTTATAACTACAAAACAAAATTTCCTCGACTTCAAATCATTTATTTCTAACTAATAAGAAAGTTACTGGTTAAAATTTATTTTTCAAACGAGAAGATTTTTCATCACTAAAGCCAAGAGAGGACGAATGTCGTTAAGAAGGAACAATGCCCATCTTTTAATTTAAACTTCATGACCTACGTTTAACAAATACCCCAATAAAACTTCAATAGTTTGGATCATTTCTTGCTATTCTAAGGCAAATTAAATTTAAACTACTGAGCTTACCTGCTAATATTTTTAAAAGTTTATACTGTGTTTGTTTGTTGAAATAACACAAAATGATATAAAAGAGTGTAATATATGTATTTTTAAAAAAGCTTACTTCTATTTGGATGAGTAAGATGTGTTTATTGCTTTATAATAATAATGATTTAATTAATGAACCTAGATGCTTGTGACACAATTTTATTTCGCGCAGTGTAATATTATCATAAATGAATAACATATCATTTCATGCGTAGCAAAATATGTAGCTTAAAACATCAGCAGAAGAACCATTAGATACAGTACATAGGACCGTCAAATGGATCCTTGTTTATTCTGCGAATGATTGCTTAATCGTAACCATCGCTTCTTCCCTAAAACCAGAATGGGAGCGCTTATATATATATATATATACCTTCTCTCTTCAAGGAAGGAAGTTTAGTCTTATTACGTGCTTTGCCAGAACGATCAGCTGCATCTTATTAACCTTTGATATGCATTGTTAAAAAGTACTGGAGAGCCGTGAACTAATGGCTTAAGCGCTAATGTTTGGCATTTGTAAAATAAATTAACCTTTGATATGCGTAGCAAATTTTTTTGTTGCTATTTATTATAAAATGTTTAGAAGGCGAAAGGAGAGAAAATAAAATTTTTAACATTCAAATGTCCCCTTCTCCCCCTCAACAAAAAGTAGCTTTATTCTCCCTCCTTAAGGAAATAAAAGAATTTCATGCTTTTTAAGCCTGTAACCTTTATTAAAAAAGACAAGCTAAAATGAAAAGCTAAAATTCCTTTAATTGCATTACTGTACAAACGTGTTCATTTCTGTCTGGTCTTTGCTAAGAAATCTGCTTTTGTGCTCTTTATATTCAGGTTACAGTTTCAAGAGGAAAAAAACGACAGTCCAGCTATCACGAGGGTTTATAGTCCCAGGTTACTTTGGGATTAGACTGCTGAACACTGGTAGTTCGACTTAGGTTCGAAACCCTGAAAATGGGTAGGATGCATAGGTGTTTGCATAGCTTTCGTCATGTTCAACGTGAGTGCTAAGAAACCACTTTCCCTCCCAAAGATCTCAAAACGCATATCTCGTCTTAGAAGTATACCCTCGAGTACTTTGCAGAAGTTGATTCATCAGCAAAATCCAAAGCCGTTCTGAATAACTGATATTAAGCTGCACTTATTTTATTTTAAACAATGGCTACATATATTAAGTGATTGAATAATATAAGTACTAGATTTTAAGTTAAAATAGAAGGAAGAGGCATCAGTTTACAAGCAGGAAAAGTCCTTGGGGCTGTGAAATAAAATGAAAAGAAATTTAAAATTCAATTTTTATTTGATAAGTTTACAAGCAATTGAATGATATATTACTATAAAACTGTCAAAATTACCATATTTTTCACTGATTTTTATGGCTGATTGATTAGTTATATGAATTCTCTAAAGTAAACAAAAAGTTGTCTGCATTAGGAGAAATACTTTTGCCACAAACTTTCTCCCCCAAGCAACTGGATGGTATTCCTATTTCAAATGGGAAAAACGTTAAAAATCTTTCGCAGCCAGAGCTTTCGAAGAGCAACGGAATCTGGGACTAATTGTCAATTTTCAATGGTCTTTTGTACTCAATCACTAGTTTCATTCTTGGATTTTTCAGAAACTGCTTTAAATTTTTCATCATGCAACATTTTGTGGACTCCGGTGGAATTTGGAATTTGTTTTTTGGGGGTTAAATCGTAATTCTAGACGTAGCGCACCGGAGCCCTAAATAAGAAGGCTTCTGCACTTCTGTAATGTTACTGAACAGCAATTTCAGCAGAAATCTGATCTCTTTGCATTTTCATTTCAGCAGAAATCTGATATTGAAAATTTAATTCTAACAATAAAATTACATTAAAAATCGATTTTAACTTCTGAATGCATGCTTCTCTTTCCTTAGGAAACAAACCCTTCGTGGAGGCCGAGACTTTTAAGGAAAGAAAAGCATCCACCCACATATCAAAGGCTTATTCTCCAAAAAGTAGAATTACATAATGACTGCGGAGAAATCTTTTGTTCCAACTCTAGTATCTTCCCACGGAAAAGAGAACCTGGAGACTTCTTGGAACGATGTAACGGGCTAAGAACGGGGTACAAAAATTGGTGTCCACCGAAAACATCGCAGCAAAAACATCGCGGACGAAAACGATGCGGTGCAAAACATCGTGGGAGAAAATAAAGCAAAGAGAAAACATCACAGTCCTAAAACATCATGGCACAAAATATCGTCGTCGAAAATAAAGCGGTTCAAAAACTTCGCAGTTTAAAAACATTGCCGTCGAAAATATCGTGGTAAAAATTAAAGTTGCTACAAATCATCGCATGACGATAACATCGCACACAAGCATTTTTTAGGCTTCGATAATTGTAAATGGATATTCGCAAAATGATTTGTGAGCGCAAGATGGAAAGGAGGATAATTTTTACTTTCATATTTTTATTAACTAATAAATATTTGCTGAAAATGTAAAATGGAAACTTAAGCATAGAAAATTAATGCAACTTATAGCACTTAATAGAATTTTAAACAGATGTAGTTAACTAACAAAGGCGATTAATAAATTATTTTTTTATAAACTTTTGCTGGTAATTTTTCATGAAAAGTATAATCTAAAAAAGATTAGGAAAAGGAAGTTACTGTATAACCTTATCGATAAAATAAAATTGTAAGTTATTTATAATATTATTTTCTTCACTTTTGTCAATCTAGTACTCTTATAGTGAAAATTATTTCTTATTTTGCTTTTAAAAATTTATAAGTTAGTAAAAATATGAAAGTAAAAATTATCCTTCTTCTCATCTTGCGCTCACAAATCATTATGCGAATATCCATTTACATGCGATGATTTGTAGGTACTTTAATTTTTACCGCGATATTTTCGATGAGGATGTTTTTAAACTGCGAAGTTTTTGAACCACTTTATTTTCGACCGCAATATTTTGTACCACATTGTTTTAGAACTGCGATGTTTTCTCTTTGCTTTATTTTCTCCCACTATGTTTACCACAACATTTTCGCTTTGCATTGTTTTCTCAGGGACGTTTTCGTCCGCAATGTTTTTGCTGCGGTGTTTTCGGCTGTAACCTAAAAATTGTCACTTGTTACTCTTTTTTCAGCTAACTCTCGGATTCGGTGAAAATTTACTCCCCTGCATATTCTGCTTGACAGCTACAATTATACTGAGAGGAGATCGTGGTCAGAAAATGATAGATTCTTCTCTTCTTTTTTTTTTTTCATACCTACAGTCATCCGTTAATATTTTCTTTATATTCTCCTACTGTTTATAGCACTCTATATTTTCATTAGTGACACTTCGACCATTTTAATATTTTTTATTGGTGGACTGGAAAAAAAATAGCCTTTTTCTACCTTCCCTTGGAGGAGTACATTATATTCAGAGTTTAAATTAAACCTGAGACCGGTTGAGCTATTTCTTATTTTTTGTGGGAAACTCCAGCCGAAGCCCCAAATAAGATCCAGTATTTTATTTTATTATGTAATTATTTACAATTTATTTAATGATTTATTATATTTTTATTTATCTCTTTACATTTTATTAAATTTTTTTATTAATTGTTTAATTATTCTAATAATTAATTATTTAAATTTAATAATGAATTATTTAATTATTAATTATTCTACTAACCATTTTACTTATTTATTTATTTTCTTCTTCTTTCCTGATAGTCTTCTATAGAGCTCCGGCACAAATAGCGGTGGTGGAGAATCATCATCCACCACCTTTTTTAGTTCGGGCGCCAGTGTAGAGCCATTAGGTTACTTAGAAGCAGGAGTGAGGAAAAATGAGCAACGCCTTCGCCGGGAATCGAACCACGGACCTCTCGATTACGCGTCGGGCATGCAGACCACTACACCACGAAGGCATGCGAAGAAGGCGGGAGAAATACCTTATAAGCGTCGCAATTAGAATGGTTCATTAAAATTAAATAGATAGAGAAAAATTAAATAAATCTGCATATTTTGGCTTAATATTTCACATTAAATGATTTTTACAAGGTGGAATAAATATAAACTTAGTTAATATCATCATCCACCACCTTTTTTAGTTCGGGCGCCAGTGTAGAGACATTAGGTTATTACGAAGCAGGAGAGGGGAAAAATGAGCAACGCCTTCGCCGGGAATCGAACCACGGACCTCTCGGTTACGCGTTGAGCATGCAGACCACTACACTACGAAGGCATGCGAAGAAGGCGGGAGAAATACCTTATAAGCAGACAAGCAAACAGACAGAAATTCTTCTGAGCTTAGATCTTTCGCATCTTGGAGTTTGTCTGAAATAATAATTTACAGGTTGTGGGGCTTTATAGGTCGAGGATTTACTGGTTTTGAATTCTTACCACCCACCAAATATTCACCACATCATTGTCAAGTAAGAAAACTACCTATTTATTCTGTAAACTTTCTTTTAGCTGCACTTAGATGTAATTAACGAAACCATTTATGTTTTTGTTTATGTTACACTGTAAATCATTTCACGAAAGCGACTTCTAAGCAGAGCAAGTGTATTCCGTGCGGTTAAAAATTCTCGTCACGCGTGTGTTGAGAGGAAGACACGAACGTAACGGCTAATTAAAATAATTCTCCTTACCGTACCGTTCACCTAAAATAAAATTCTTCACCTCAGGCCACTGTCTGCGTTGGCGGTTGATGTATTACTGCCTTAGCATATGAAAAGATAATAAACACCTGCAAACCAGGCAAAGAAACTGCACTTTTTAGCATTCGGTCCATTTATCGTTCACTGCAGATTATGATATGCTTGAAAATACCTAGAGGAAAATTTCTGGATAACCAGGCAGCTTTCAGTATAGGTTGAGGTCGTAGCTAGCTGCTCCTTCGCCCCCCCCTTCAGTGAAGAAGCTGCCCTCGCAGTCATAGATCACAAGCCGTACAGCAGGCTGTACTTATCGATGATGTATGCGTAGCAACTCGACACCTATTTCTGTCATCAAATTGTCGTTAGCGCTTACATGTAACGATTTCTTCCTTTCCACGCGCAGAAATCTTTTTGCACTCAGATACAGTGAATTTTTTTTATTCGTAGGATTTCTGTTATTATAGTTATTATTAATATTATTTATTTGTTTACTAAGACTCTTTTCGCCTTCTGAGGAGTTAGTTGAGCAGTGCTCTCTTAGCTGGTAGGAGCTGTGATTAAAAAAAAAACTGAAATGATTTTTTTATGCGTGTGTGTGTATGTTATTTTTTATAGCTGGAATTTTTTCTCTTTATATTTTTGGAATGTTTTGATAAATTTTCCTCAACTTGCAGTGTTATGATTCGTTTCTTACCGGAAAGATATGCTTAAAAACGTATTAAAAACTTTGATTTTTAACTTGCATTTGAAGAAAGTCTCCAAAATTAGTTACGCTAAAATTTTAAAAAATTGCACATAAAGAGAGAACGTGTTTTTGAGGAGCTGGAAGATGATTACTTGTTCTGTTGTAAAGAATGTTGAAGAGATAAAAGCTGAATGAAAAGAGAAATCTTTGATAAATTGGCAGTTCCTTTGTTCAGAGTAATGGGGGCCTTCGAACTATGTGTGTTAAGACTGGTATCAAATTATCAGATCACAACATTCATCTTTTCCCATACAAAAGAAGTGTGGGAAAAGCGATCATTGATACGTTGACTGTTTCTTCAATTGGAGTAAAACTTCAGACCTACAAATTACCTGATCAACCATAAGGCCATGCGTGTAGTGTTTTTAGTTCCTTATTTTAATACTACAGTTCAATAAAATTATTTTACCAATTAATTGCCCCTGTTTACCACTAAGATGTGAGAATATTGAATTTGATAGAAACTGAAAGAAACCCCATTGGCAAATATTAAAGAATAAGAACAGTGTCTTTCTCCCATGAAATCTCTGCTTTCATATTTCCGAATTTTGAATGTTAACGATAGATATTTTTATACAATTAGTCTTACAGTTATAAACATTGTATTTAATATAAGCAATTTATACACGATAATTAGTCCTTTCAGAATATATGCATTGTATTTCATAAGTATGTTATACGTGATAAAGGCAAGAATAAAGGAATTTCTGCCTTTTTCACTATGTAGTCTCGTAGCCCGTCCTGTTAGCAATTGGAAGGTCTAGAATTCGAAATCCGCTGCTGACATAGTTGATTTTTCATCTGTCCTGCATCCTATAGTTTCTAATGTTCTACAAGTATTTAGCGACTAAAATATTCCTACCTGTATTTAGCTGCTGGGCTTGGTTGCATTTTCCCCAGCTATCCCTTAGGGAAATAGAATAAGGAATTTTAGCCTTCTATTCGCCTTGTGTAACTGATAGAAAATCCGGCTAGCAATCGGAAGATCCTGAATTGGAATCCGGCAGAGGCAATAATCGATTTCATTGGTTTGCTGGCTACTAAACCATATTCTCTCTGCTCACCCCCTTCGAAAGGACAAACCACAAATCCAAACAATATTGGTCTCTTGTGGACGTAGTTGTCTTAGAGACAATGACTGTCGATGTTGACGATTTTCGATTTATCTTACTCAGGGCTTCTTATTTACTTATTATTTATCACGAGAAAAATTATTATTATTATTATTATTATTAAGCCTTTAACATTCGCATCACGTAATTCATGAAATTAAATGCCATTATAAAAGTGTAATGAATTGCTAATATCATTTATGTGAGCAGTAAAAACAGTCCTAATAAAACATTTAAAATCTGGATTATGTTTTTGAAGATTCTTTACAAATTGTAACAAAATGCTTATATTGTCTATTTAAATCTGTTACTATTCCCTAAGACTGAAGCAGAATATGCTCAGTATAACAAAACTTTAAAAAAATTCATAGTTATAAACATAGGATTTGAATGATTGTTTATGTTAGATACACATAGGATTTGAATGCTATGTAAGGTATTTTCTTTGTTCTTACTGCGTGTCTTCATGGAGTAAAATGAATAATCGGAAAGTCCGCAGTTCGAATCCTGGCGAAAGCATTGCCTATTTTTCACATTTCTGCTTCGAAAATTTAATAATTCGACTCTACAGATGATTCACGAATGTTCTAACTTAATGCGCAATCTAAAATAAAATGTTTCGAAATAAAAGTCTGATAAAACAAAACAAAAAAGTGCCCTTCAATAAAGTAATTCATTAATTAGTTTGCTTTTAGTAAAGTTAGTATGCTTTAAACTTAAAATAGGCCTAAATATCTGCTTGTGTTTTTGCCGCTGGTAAAATAGTTGCAGGTACTTAGCACAAGTAGTGTTTAATATAATGTATTGAGGGTATTTCTTTTTAATTAGAATTGCAGCAGCAGTCATAGTTTCAGTTTATAGTTCGTGTCTTGATAACTTCCAAAGCGTTTTAATTTTGCCTTTGAAACTTCTTGCTTTTCTTAAAGCCACCCAAATATGTAGAATATGAATTTTTGAAGAGAAATGTATTTTAGGTTCGAACTTCGAGGTGTTCTTCGAGGAACTTCCAGGCCGATGACCGATATTTGGCGTTTTATGCAAGCAGGAATAGAATCGCTACACCAACTCTTCTTAGATCCTCCCTTGCTGCAGCCACCGGGTAGTTGGTGTCAACGTCAACTGTGCGTAGAAGGCTTCACGAAGGTGGTCTGTATGCGAGGCGACCAGCCATTTGCGTGCCGCTCACATCACACCAAAGGAAGGACCGTTTGCAGTGGGCATGACAGCATGTTCACTGGACGCCTGATCAATGTGTCAGGACTGGGTGTTCGGTGCATAATCTTGACAAACATCTTCGTGAACACCTTAAATCCTGATCTGGAACAGAAAGCTGAATGCAGCTATGTTCTGTGGTAGAATATTGTGATTAAGTGGTAGAAGAACTGCACTTTAAAAGGATTTAAAATCCTCTTTTATTAAATCACAATTATTTACAGCCACTTCCCAACTCGGGAGGGATGGAGAAAGTAGAGACCGCACTTGGGTCTAAAATGAACAATCAAATAAATTTAAACTAAAACTAATTAGAAATTAAATAGTCGTTGCTCACAGAGCTATAACGCGAGGTTGGCCTCTAAACTAAATGGTGCGTAGCAAGATTTAACTAATACTGACGCACTTGGAATTACTTCAATAAGCAATCACGTAAAAGCGCTATGGCTTAGAATTTAAATGCTAGCTAGTCAGGCGAACGTTGAATAGAGTAACCGTGGTCTGAGACTAAAAGCTCTCTCACACTGAAAGGTTTCTACCTTGGCTCCACTTCAAATTAGCATAAAGCTGAAACGCGCGCTTATTCTAACGGAAAGTTGAAATGAAAAGGGATAGAAAGAGTAAAATTAAAATAAAACTTTGTTAGTTTAACTAAAACCTTACAAATGGTTACTGTTCTCTTTACGGATGAGTCCAGGTTCAGTCTAGAAAGCGATAGCAGGCGTTGATTGATACGGAGAGAACCTGGAACCCGTTATCATCCGTCAAACACCCGTGAAAGAGATGCATATGGAAGAGGCAGTGTCTGTGTTTGGGATGGCATCTCTTTGGGTGTACGCGCAGACCTTCATGTCTTTCCAAGGAGAACCGTGAATGCTTAGGTTTATAGAGGTGACATCCTTGATGCTTATGTGCGCCCATATGCCGGGGCAATAGGTGATGTTTTCCTGTTACAGGACGACAACGCAAGACCACACAGGGCTCGCATCGTAGATGATTATCTTCAACAGGAAACAATTATGCGCATGGAGTGGCCAGCTCGATCCCCGAACTTGAATTCTATAGAGCACGTTTGGGATGCTTTAGGAAAACGTCTAGCTGCTCTCAACCCACCCCCTCAGACCCTTGCCGCTCTTGCAGCTGCTTTGCAAGAGCAATGGCTCTCGCTCTCTATGGAATTGATAGACCGCATAATTTAAAGCATCGCTATATATGCTGTATTGCTTCTAGAGGCGATCATATTCCATACTGAAGGTATTTTTCCTATAGCAAACTGACACCTTCGATTTGCTCATTTTATACATGTGCTAATTTCTATACTACCATAATTGTCTGGTAATTTATTTTTATGTTATTTGATACCCTACTATGTGTTGTATATTGTGGGCAAGTTTCATAAAATTCTACGTGTAACGTTTTCAGTAATGGTGATTTTTGTGATTTTTCCTTAATTTATGATAACCAGTGTATATTTAGAAAGTACAAGAACTATCCAAAGTATGAGTTGTGTTACCTATTACGTTGTAAGAACAAATTTTGGCATTCTGAATTGCTTGCAATTCATTTGGAATGGATGCATACAAATTTTGAATGGTGGTAATAATTTATTTATATCATTCTTCTGTTAAAAATTGCTTCAAATCTTCGAGAAACGCTGAAAGAGAGAAAAGGGATCTCATTCTAATTTCCAGAGAGATCACAGTAGTTTAATGTTTTTAAAGTTCTTGTGATCCCGGAAGCCAAGACAGACGTGTACCTTCATCTTCATGTCCTTCAAATTACGACTAATATTGGTGAAAGGGAACATTAGTCCTTTGAATGATGAAGCTACCCGTAGGAAGCAGTATTTTCCCCACTGAATGGACATTTTCGTTTAAAATGGTTAGGTAGTCAACAATAATTGTTCTTTCTTATAACATGATAATTGTACTTCCCGCAAACCACAACGTAACTGCTTCAAAGCATAAGGCTGCGTTCAGACAGTGACGTAAATGTCACTGAGGCATAGTCATAAAGAATAAAATGCGGGAATTCCGTTCACATTTGTGATATAGGGTCTAAGTCGCACCCACTTAGAAAAGTTAAATTTGCGTATGCGTGGATGTGTATACAGCTTTCCCGTTCTGTTTTCCCATTCAGGTTTCGGGAGATCGCTCTGATTGGTCGACTCTTATCCCAAGTCGGTATAAAGTTGAAAACTTCGATGCCAAGAGCCCTAGATCAGATTTTGTGACATAGCGCAGATTGGTTGCCTGGCAACGGAGCTCCGCTTAAACCACTTATGCCCTTCATACCGTCGTCTGAACGTAGCTTAACAGAACCATCACCCTGTTTTAAGTACTGTACGTCACTGAGATGACTTCTGATCACGGCTGGTAGCCAAACAGAGATACAATCCGCCTACATGTTGATAAAATGAGAATAGAAAACTGAATTTAGGATACGAAATACAGTAGCAGTATATGTTAGAAATGTAAATGCTAATCTAAAATGAAGTTTAATGATGCAAACCATTGCGCTGAGTACTGTTAGTCCACTTCAAGCCTGTCAGCAGCCGAATATGTCAAACAGTCTGGGAGGACATCGTAAATGGAAGAACATCCAGCCATTGATTCAAGAATTTCAGTTCAAGTTACGTGCTCTTGTGATGACGCCCTTAGCGGACTACCAGTATGTGTTAGATGACAAAGTCCTGAAGGCAGACATAGATGAGGACAGCAGTGAAACGTTGTAAATTTACTTAAAGTTGCAGAACGCTTCTAGGTTTCCGAGGAAACACTCGAGATTTCATCTGCACTTCAAAGAGAAGATGTACACTGCGAAGGGAAAAAAATGGGACATTTATATATCTTCCATTCTACTGGGCCGATTGTCGAAATTCAAACTGCGTTTTTCATGTCTCGAAAGTACGACATAGGACATATATTAGATTTATATATAGCAATTTTCTAACATAGGTATTTTGACAGAATAAATTTTTCTGAAATGACGCGCCAGTTTTTTTCCATGTTTCGTTTCTACCACACAAATTATGCCTAAACTTTATAATTTGTAAAATTTGGTGCGAAATCTATGGAGAAATTTAAAAATTTATCTAGGCAAAATTTTTTCATTTTGCGCCAAGAATAATTTACTTGGCGAACTTATTTATTTATAGCAACCTATTTTCCTTTCCTTTTTTTCATTGCACACCAGCGGAAAAATGTCACGTTCATTACTGTCAAATAATTTTAACAAAGTAACTAGCCGATATGTAAATTCACGTAAATCTTAGGAAATTTTGAATAAAAAACTCAAATTTTTTGCAGGTGTGCCTAGAAATACATCTACTTTAAGATGATGCTAAAATTTTTTTTGTCACACCACAAAATTTTTTTTAAAAATTTATAAAAATATTTAAAAATAAATCATAAAAAATGTGAGAATTACATTTGGATTAAGCCTAATTTCGAATTCTGGAAGAAGAAATCAAGCAAGTTTAATAAAAAAGAGATATTAATAAATATATAGCAAATTCAATTAAGCTATTATGAGGAGCTAAGATTTTGACAGCTAATTGCTTAAAAACTGCTCGTGCGATTTTCACAAAACTTGGCAGTTTGGCATAATTGTGTCGTTGAATTGAAATATGAAAAAAAAAATTGCCATTTCAGAAAAAGTCCGATTTTGTGTCAGAATACCTATATAAATCTAATACGTATCCTAAGTCGCGCTTTCGAGACATGAAAAATGCAAGTTGAAGTTCGTCAATCGGCCCAGTAAAACAGGAGATATAGAACTGTCCCCTTCTTTTTTGGGGGCAGGGTACAGGTTGAGAAAGTATGGGTACCTTATGCAATCTTGACGACCGAGAGGATCAACGAGAGACAACCAGTTTGTCCTCGCTTTCTCCAAACGGGAATACATCCATATTTGGTGGAGTGTTCACAGACGACGGTAAGTGTATTCAGCATTACATTCCCAAGCTACCAGACACTGGTTTTAATTACGAGAATTTGTACGTACTTTAGTCAAAACCACCTCTACATCCAACCAAGATGGATAACTGTAACTGGTGGACGAGTTCAACGTGGTGAATTACGTGCTACTACCACCAAGTTATATCATCACTGAGGGCCTGTACTCGCAGCACTTGCAACAGGTGCATCGCATATTGCTTCTGAAGAAGCAAGCGTTGGTTAATTCAAAGGTTGCGCTCTACCTCCACGGCAATGTTTGATCACAGATGTCCGGGATAACCATTCATCTACTTGACTGGGAGATGCTATGCTCGCCGGGTCTAGAATCCATAAATTGCCACGTGTTCCATTCCCTAGATAATCACATCCATTGATCTTTAAAACTAGTTAGACAATGAAACAGATCTATGATATGCACTCTTTACTACGAAGTCACCGGAGTTTTATCGCAAGTGTATTGCACAGCTTCAGGAAGGTTAGCAAAGTGTGATGGATGCTAATGCAAAATTACTTCAGGACCTCACGCTGAATACCATGCGTTGTATGCCTGTCTTATCTGACAATCATGAACGGCAAGAACTTTTTAGTCCACACTTATTTGAGATAGTATGAGTTTTGAATCCTATTAGCTTCAAGAAAATCGTAATAAACGACAAACGGAGTCTTGAGGAATCGTGATAAATGAGCAATGCCCTTGCCTTGACTCGAACCACGGATCTCTCGAATACTCGCCGAGTGTGCTGACCACTGCACTACGAAGGCATGCTAAGAAGGCGGAAGAAATACTTTATAATCTAACGACCTTGGAGGAGAAATTAAGGCAGAAACCTGTCTCCCAAGATAGTCCCAAACTTTATCGGATGCAGGTCTGGGGATTGAGCTGGCCATTCCATCCGCTCCATACTATGACCCTCAAGATTTTCTTCAGCAACACGATTAGCATTGTCGATTAGCAGCAACACGGTAACGCATTGTCGTCCATCAGAAGAAATCCTCCGATTGGTTATACCTTAGGACGGAGCCCACATGGTGGCGCACACCAATAGCAGCGGCATACGGGCGAACATATTGATCAAGGATCTCGTCTCGATATCTCACACCAGTGAAAGTTCCTCCATGGAACACATGCAGGTCTGTATGAGCACCGAGAGAGATCCCAGCCCGAACTATTGTTCCACCACCTCTGTAACTGTGTCTTTTCACAGTGTAGGTTTAGTTGTACCTGCTGCGTTGTTCTCTCCAGATCAGCTGACAACCTGAATCACTCTCGAATGTGAAACTGGACTTGTGTGAAGAGAACAGACGCCCATTGTTGACTCGTTCAGGAGACGTGTTCTCTTGCCCAACATAAACGGGCACCTTTGTGTCCGCAGGTCAAGGGGACACAAACAACTGGTTGTCTTGCATACAGAAGTGTATTGTTCAGGCGTCTGCGCACTGTAATAGCTGAGATTCTTGTTTCTGTTGCCACTAAATGATTTACCGAGGGATAGTAATGTTACTCTTCCTTCGGCCAAAAGAACTAAATAAGGTCTCCTAACTTTACGTCTGCCTGGAACATGTCTTTTAGACAAAGAATCCTCAGATTCAAACTGATTCCATAGTCGGTAAACCTCACTACGAGAGACATTGAGACGTCCAGCAGTATCAGCTTGTGACATCCCCATTTCCATCCACTCCATCGCCCGCCACCTCAACAAATCGGCAAACGACTTCTCCTGGCATTGATAGACTCTCCTGGATATTGTCTGCGAAACTGTAATAACTCCTATATAAGTATTAATTTCTATAAAATATTTGCATATATCTTCTTAAACTTCGTTACTGTTATATGAACTGTGAATTTAAACGTTACTGACATTTTTGTGACGTTGAACTTTGAAAAACAGGCTGTTCTTAAAGTTTTTGGAGGGCATTGTACTTCTATAAGGTTTTCAGATTAATGAAAGACTCTAATCAGTTTTCTGTCTACAATTTGGACGATAATGATGAAGAAGAAATATTGGATAGAGACATCTTAAACTTTTCATGGATAAGAAAATAATGGTGCACGTAGCTATCTCTTAATAATGATACCTACAAAAAAATTTGTTCTGTACAATTGGTTGCGCAAAGATTTGTATTGAATAAGAACTTTTCAAAAAGGTTTTATATATTTCGTTCCAAATGCAGTCGAAAGAGTAGCACCAGATAAACGTCTACCTATTTAAATCCTTTCACAGTCATACACATGTATACTCACAGACTCACTCCTCCCCATAAACGTTACACCTAAGTACTAAATGGAAAAGAAACAATACAATAGAAATATAAAATTGGGCAAAAAAAAAGCAACCTTAGTTTGGCTTACATTTTGAATGAAACTCTATCAGTTTCAAAGACGATCAAACCACCTTTTGTTCAGAAAAAAAAAAATTTTTATTTATTGCTTCAGGGCGAAGTACTTTCGCTCCTCATGAAGAGAGACCTATATCTGATTGCCTTTGAAATTGATAGTTTTACTCAAAATTTTAGCCAAAAAGCCATAAAGTGTGACCTTATGTATTGCTGCGAAAACCTTATTAGTCCCATGGTCTTAATCGCGGTCTTTAGAACGGTCCAAACAGATCTGAAAGAATGAGACTCCATACTCATATTTCGTCTAGCCGATGAAATGTAATCGTTTGTAACGGTCGGTATGTTAGCAAATGTGATTTTTACATCGTCCCAGTATTCGATTTAAAATCAGAGATTAGGAGTCTTTTATCGGAAAAATCCTGGAAAGTATTAACATGTGCTAGTCTATTCTTTCCCCTTTTAGCCCTCATAGCGGCTCTTCTTTTTATTTATTTTCCTTTGGCATTTTTTAAAGGATTCTTGGTTCCCCGTAAAGTGATTTACTTTTTCTGTTCCGTTACATTATAAAATAATCTATCAATCTTTTCCGTCGTATTCGGATGTGCCGCAGTTTCTCTCGCTCTTCTTGTAAAGTGTTTTTTGTTTTTCTAAACCGAATTCTGGCAACAATTTTTAAAGCGGATAATTTAGTGCTTGATGATAGTTGTACAAGGGATATCAACCGATGCAAAGATCTATCTGATTCTTGGCGATGGAAAGGATATCGATTCCTGAATCAGGTACATCGATTTTTAAACATCTTGCTACCACGAAAAGAGGAAATGGATTAAATGAACATTATTGGAAAAAATATTCAATTTTAAAATATAATTTTATAGAAATCAAAGTGTAAAAATAGCAATATGAGAAGGGGGTGTATATACAGTTCGCCTTTTCCATTCCTACCATTATGAATTTATTTTAAAATAGATTTTGTTACGCTTTCATAAATGTAGTATATTTTTCAGTATCTATATTAGTTCGAAATATATTTAGAAAAATAAAATATAAATTTGACTTACTTTTTAGTCCAAAATTTCTTTTTAGCCATCTTCGACTTTGTAAATATAAAAGTCTAAATGTTTTCTTCCACTACTTTTATTTATTTTACTCCGTCATATAACGTTCCGTTCTTTTGTTTTGCCTTACTTGGTCACACTTTGAAGGAGGGGAACTATAGCCTTCGGATTATTTTTTGTGTAATTATACTACAATTACCGCTCTATCTTTTTTTCAGTCCCAAATGTCGTTAGCCCAGAAGAGCTATTAGTCTCGAAATGGAATTCTGCGTCGAATAACTATAAACGGCTGCATCACATTTCAAATTGTTGCACCAAACATTACTGCACTGCATTATATCTACAGAAATTAAATTATGAAAAATTCACATGAATTTATGTATGTTTCTTGCATTCTGAAAAAACAAGGATACCTTGAGCCATCAAATTTTGAAAAATGTAGACCTCTACTCAAATATGGGTATCTGGGAGCCCAAATTTGGAATTTGGAATTTGTTTTATTTTCTATTTCTAATTTTGTAAAACTTTAACGAATTTTTGTTTAAGAATTTCAACGATTTCAAAACGAACAATAGCAACACATTGCACGGAATAAAATAACCTTATCTCCAGGGCGCGAAATTGTCTACCAGAAATTCTAAAGAAAAGCTGCTTTAAAATACTTTTAGCCCAGATGTTACGCGTGTGTACATTTAAATGAAAACAAAAACGCCCTATGGGAGCAACATAGAATCTCAAGCTTTCAGATTTTTTTAAATTAAAGTAAGCGAGAACTGTCATTCTTCAAACTACTGGAAATTGGCAGCTCGACTTGGTGTAAATCATGTCGAACGAAAAGATTCCATAGATGTTTTCGTATTTGTTTCTATGAATAGTGTAAATGCGAGTCAGTTTCTCTCTAAAGTTTTCCACGAACAGCCTTCTACTCTTAAACAGATACTTTGCCTATTAAACTCAGCAAACAAAAAATTTTTAAAAAATTTCTCGCTTCTCGGTACAACATTACTTTGCCTAATGAATGAAAGTTATAAAAATATATCCGGAAAGAATTCTCTTGAACTTCTTTCTTTACAGACAGATTCCAGCTGTGGCGATGAGCAAATCACTAAATAATTGCGGACAATGAAATAAAATATAATTAATAAATTAAATTCTACAGAATTAAACAAGAAAAACTAAGCAAGCTTGCAAATAGATGGATTTTTAACATGATTTTATGAAATCTATCATATTTCATTTTAATTAAGTTTATAGCTGTGAAGCCTCAGCTTTTCTTTTGTCTAAAACACAAGACTATATTTTAAACTTTCAGTCTTGAGTGGATATTAGTTTGAATTAGGTCCGGGCTTCAGTAGCGAAGTTGGAAGAAACAGCCTTAGCTGTCCAAAGTGCTACCTTCAGATTTAAACAACAGCTAATATTTGTGAGTTTATCAAATTATTAACTGCATGCAGTGAAATAAAATTTAAGAAATGAAATATTATGGTGATTAATTTAATAAATTCATTTAAAAGCCTTATTTTAAATACAAACAGGTAAAAAAATCAGATTTTTTCTTTTACTATTAGATTAGACTATTAATTTTACAAAACAGTCAATGTTAAAATAAAAAACTCTGATGTGGATACCACTATTAAATTATGCACAATACCACCAATCTATTAAATTGTGCACATTTTTTGCTGCATTTCATTTTTAAACTTATTTATACGAATTTCATTATAGATATATTTCCAATTCAATGAATTCAATACTCACTTCGCGGCAAGTTAAAAATGCATAAAAACTCAAAATATCTTTCTTACAAACTGAAAGTTATAGAAAAACATAAAACACCAACTACAGTTAAAACAATTTAAAAAAAATTACAATTAAAATTAGAGTTTCTACGCAAAAGCAAGTAATTCGACTAGCAGATAAGAAGGCAGCCTTTTCGGTGCACAAAACTAAAAGTTTTCTTATGGTCCCACTAAGCAAAAAGACACTGAAAGTGCAGAAAGACTTAATTCACTATTCTGCTAAGTTTCAAATGTAAACAAATATGGCTGCTGTGATGAAAAAAATTAGGCTTAGCAGCACGTAAGCAACTTTTAAATTGTTGATAATTCTACAACTATTGTATGCAGCTTACCTAAAGGCATAAAAACTTTAACCGGAAGAAGATAAGAACAACATAATTCAATAACGTTTAGAACGAAAAATGTGCAATTCACCAACATGTAATAATTAAAAAAACTGAGTTCACTGAGGCGAGTAACAGAGCGGGTATATATATATACTTCTGGTGCGGCTGATTGCAACCAAAAAGGGAAGTACACAACTAAATGTAACAGCAGTTCAGGAGTAACATTACTACATGGAACAGCAAAATTTCAACGTTCTGAGGCTACTCGTTTTCGAGTTATACGAGATACTTTCTGCTAATACGTAAACAATGCATTTTAACTGCTACAGAGTTTGCACTTTGTGCTTTCCAAAGATTACATGCTAGATTTATGCTTACATTATACTATTTATGCTTACATTACTATTATACTATTTATGCTTACATTTAAATTTACTTACAGCTTACAATTTTAACCTTCTAAATTTATGTAATAACAATTTCGTAGAGTATCTTGAAAGCAAATTAGAATATTTGATGTGGACACCATGGTGTATGGCTAATTAAAATATAAATATTTTTTGCTGCACTTCATTAAAACTTATTTCTTCGAATTATTCAAACTTAATTAACCCATCCCTCAAGGCAAGCGGAAAATGAGATAAGAAGTAACAGATTTTGAAATTAAATATCCCGGTCAATTTTTGTCACACGGATGCCAAACTTCTTGTATTTTTATTTTTTCATAAGGAAGATGAAACTTTTCCAAACATAAGTATAGAAGCCGGAGCCGGGCGACTGTATAAAAGGTTAAATTTCGCTATTTGACGAAAATTCATTAATTTCTTTAATTTGAGATTGTCAAAATGTGAATATTTTCGTCATTTAGAGCACTTCTGTAATTGGAAATACATGTCTACGACCTACGATTGCGAAAATAGCCAGGGCAAAGACTTTTAAGCAGGGTAAGGGGGCGATAGGTATGAGTATATATTGGGCCACATAAAATGTCTCCGGTCTTCTGGTACACTATTTAAACACATTTTTTTATTGAAAATCAATTCTAATCAAGTACATACTGACCATTATTATCTATAACCTTTTGCCATTTTTCGGGTAGCTTCATAATACCATCCGTGTAGAACTTCTGTGGTTTATTATAGAAAACTTGGGCAAGTGATTTTCAGCGGCGCTTCGATCGGCCAACTTTACCATCAAGAGAGTTTTACAGAGACCAAAACAAATTGTAGTCAGATGGTGGATGCATCAAAACTTTTCAACATGATAGAACACAAATCTCTTTCTGTTACCCAACTCTACTCGTTCCCAAGGTTACGTTGAGTACTTGGTGTGTCCAGTTCCACCAATCACTCAACATAATCTTGTTTGGCGACAATCCAGGCGGGTCACTAGTACCATGATCGCTTGCGTTTGATATTCTCGTATTTTACCCATTTTTAATCGCCTATAATAATTCGCTTCAAAAATGGTTCGATTTCGTTGCGTTTCAGCAGCATTTCACTGATGATAATTTGGTCAATCGAATTTCTTTGCGTTAATTCATGTGGAACCCAAACATCGAGCTTCTTTTTGTAGCCTGCTCTTTTCAAATGATTCCAAACTGTTATGTGGTCGATGTTTAGTGCCTCCGCTATTTCCTAACAGCTTGCGTGCCGGTCTTGCTCTACCACTTGCAAAATGTCACTGGCCGACCAGAGCGAGGTGCATCTTTAACATCGAAGTTTCCGGAACGGAATCGAGCAAACCACTCCTGGGTCCTTTGTCCACTCAGAGCATTCTCACCGTACACTTCACACATTTTTCGGCATGTTTTAACAGGGTTTTTACCTTTTCCATAGTAAAAAAGCATCACATAGCGTATGTAGTCAGATATTTCATTCAGTTTCAAATCAGTATAACGTTTTACACAAGCAACGAATAAGAAAACTATCTTCGCAAACAATGGAAGCTGAATATCACCGTTTAAGCACATGTTCATTTGACACAATCGGGTGAGTGTTGCCAGATATATAGGCATGAACACCATCTAGTGGCAAAAACACCGCGAAGACTTTTTATATGACGAAATATATAGAGATAGATATATAGATAAATATATGGATGGATGGATAGATATTTTCAGTATTGCCGATTACAATAAAAAAAGAGAGGTTATAAGGTATTTCTCCCGCCTTCTTCGCATGCCTTCGTGGTGTAGTGGTAAGCATGCTCAACGTGTATTGGAGAGGTCCGTGGTTCGAGTCTCGGCCAGGGCATTGTTCATTTTTCACATCTTCTACTACCCAATGACTGTACATGGTACTCAACTAGATGTTATAGCAGTCCCATATACAAAATGTCTACTGCTAATCGTTTTCGCTTAGTGCGAAATACATGCATACATAGTATCTACTTACGGACATCACGAAAAAATTCGTTTTGGATCTTTCCTTAAATCCATTTTACAGTACATTTCCTAAGAAAGAAGAAAGGGTTCCTTATTCTGTCCGTCTATACAGACATCACGCAAAAAAAGTCCAAATAAATTTGATAACAGTAAAAATAGATATTTCTTCATGCAGGCCTCGAAGATAAGACACAACACATCAAAACACAACATCAGTTTTCCATATTACCGGCTTATCAAAGAAGAAGCTATTATCAAAGAAGAAGCAACCAGAATGAGTAACAAATGACACCTCATTTCAGCACGCCAGGTACTGCCCATACGCGCCCATACAGCACTTCAAGCCTATATGACGATAGGGAATACGAGCTGATAACATTCGTTCTCGTCGGTGCCTTCGAACCGGATAAGTCATTATGATGCTGCACACATTCGTCTGAAAAGACAATGTGTTGCCACTCTGAAAAGACGTCTGGAAAGACGATGTAGTCCAGCATTGCCTTTCGTTACTACACGGTGTGTACGCCTGTTTCTCTGAAAGGTCAAGGGAAGACGCAACAATGATCTAAATCACAACAACTGACAACCCGTGGTATTGCAGATGTCTTTGCACTGTCCGTGCGAACGCTTATCGTCCGACATATGAGCCAAGTTTCATGACTCATGATACGTAACGTGGATTCCTCAAGGCAGAGAGGACATCTCCGTCTTTTGGGTGTTAATGGATGAAGGTCACTGAGGTCTTGCATGACTTTCAGTCTGACCCTTCTGGTATTCATATTTATCTCACAGGCAAGAGATCCCGACTAATACGAACATTAATGTCGCAGAACGATAAATCACACTTTTGATAGGACAAGGTCCTGCCAAAGTTGAAGTGCGACATGTGCTGGTAGGAATTTCTTGTTCTTACACAAAGCATAACTCGACTTTTACTCAAACAACTAACCTTGAAATGGCATTTAGAAATGAGTAAGCCCTTCCCCATCTTCGCACTTATGCACAATGTAGATCTCCTTACTCATACTGCTTTGTAAGCACACGCAGAAAGGCTGCTCATTTACATAAACTAGCGTGTAATACCTTATGTTACCTAAACCATGTTGTATTTTTATTTTTCTATATCCATATTTAATTTTGATGCTAGGATTCTCGGATTGACAACACGTGTGAAATGTTTTGATGCGAAAAGCAGAGATTTAAGATTTTTTTAATGTATATGGCTTTATGTAAGCCGATGATATATAAAATCTTCTGTAGCGTAAAATATTATGTTGCACAATTTCTTATATTGTGGACTGCAAATAAACTTTGGAGTCAGAAATGGTCGATAATCAAGTTCTTGAAATTCGCTGTAACGCTTTTGATGCAAAGGTGACGTTTGTTGTATGTCTTCATCGTTTTATAGTCAACAGAGTTTTTCCTCTCAAGATGAGTTCGCCTTACATAAGGATGTTATGTCACAATACATCATTGGTGGCCAGGTCAGTGTTAAAAAAATGGCTGTCTTTAATACAATGCTTTCCAAAAGTAAAACAACAGATTAAACAATCGCGATAAATCAGCTAAATTAGATAATTTTTTTTTTTAAGTTTGGATCTTGCAGATAAAAGCAAGCTGCATCGAATAGCATTTTACAAATAGATGCATTGCCCATTGTTTTATGTAAATATGATACTGCTTAAAACTAGCTGTTTATGAGGGAATCGCTATTCAGCGAACGACTGTATATTAAATAATGTCGAGATAGCCAACGTATAAAAATGAGTTCCATATGACATTTTATAACAGAATTGTGTTATAGAGCTGCAGACCGATTAGAAGCAGGTGAACAACACTCTAACATTACAAGACGATTAAATGTCAACCATTATGTAGTAAGCTGATCTAACTGGTTCAACCTCTTGAAGACCAGCCAGAGGTAAACCAAGAGTTATCACTTAGGAAGATGGCCGGTATTTGCGACGTCGCAAGAGGACTGCGACTCTCTCTCAGCTTAAATCTGAGCTTATTTCTTCTGCTACATAAAGGACAGTGACAGCCACGACAGCGTACGTAGAAAGCTGCATGGAAGAAGTCTATATACTAGGTTACTCTTGTTGGGCTTTCCGCTTACAACCCGCCACAGAAAAGAATGTATGAATTGGACACGAGACATGTAAACTGGACTGAAAAATCGTGGATGTTTGTTCTGCTCATTATGTTTTATAGATTCTGAATATGTATACATATGGAGAGAAGCAAACACTCGATGTCTTTCATCTAACATGATGGAAAGACATACCTATGCTTGCATAGGAATGAACATATTTAGATGGGGACACAGACCTGTATATGCTGCCCCCTAGCTCAATGCTCAGAGGTACAAAGATGACGTACTGGATCTTACTGTTCGTCCAAATGTTACGTCAGTTGACGACGCTTTTATTTTACAAACAGATAATACCAGCCATGACAATGCTCTCCTCGTGTGCCAATTTCTTGAAGAAGAAACTGTAGTTCAAACAGAAATCCATATCTTTTCATTAACGTATAAAATGCTTCATCAAATTATGAGTAACCTTGTATATTAGTCTAAGTTAATTCTGAAGATTTATTACAAAACACGAATTTTGCTTATTTTTGTCTTTCAAAAACTCATTCATTTTTTCCCCTTGCTGCAAAAAAATAAATAAATTAATTAAATATTTTTAAATATCTGAAAGCCTTCAGATTTTACATTATGCCCAAGGGTACGTTTTTAACGTTTTTTGTGTTACCTTTATTTATTAAATAACATGTTTTTTTTGCACTTAAGCCATCAAATTCAACTCAAGAGCAATATCGCAAAATAATTTTTAAATGAATGTACCTTTAGAACTTCCGATACACAGTCTCGCTCGCTGGAGATAAAAATGTGTTGCCATTTCTCGCTTTGAAATCGTTGCGTTCGTTAATCAAAAATTCGTTAAAGTATTACAAAATATGAAATCGATAATAAAACAAATTCCAAATTCCAAATTTGGGCTTCCAGATGCTCATATTCGGGTGGAGGACTAAATTATTCAGAATTTGATGTTTCTAGGTAGCGTTGTTTTATCACAATGTGAGAAATATACATACATTTATGCAGATTCTTCATTATTTAATTTCCGTTAATATAATACAGGGCTCTAATATTTAGTGGCGACAATTTAAAAAGTGATTCGTCGTTTATAGTAAATCGAAGCAAAATGTTAAAACAAAATTAATAGTCTAGGCAGGCTCTAAACATGCACTGCATTTTCTATGTAATCATCGACAAAATTTGATTTTTAATGCAAGTCATCTGTTATACTTATTCTTGCATCCAATAAAGTAATTCCTATACGAAATGTAATACTATCGAAATTATTACAATTTTAGTCATTTTATTCTAAAGATACACAACGGATTAAAGACTCATTCAATTTTGCAGCAAAAATAGATATCTCAGAAATATCGTGCGATTATTCATAGTTGCCACAATTTTAATACAAATTTATCCTTGCCGTAACGAAATTCACCTCACATGAGCCGTTATTTGAGTCTTAATAACAGCCAGATTGCTTGAAAAGAGAATAATGACTGTTTTATACTCACAAACATTTAAATTGCAATAAATGTAAATTAATAAACAAGAGTGGAGCTCTTTATGCTCCAATTTCCACGGCAAGTGAAGGGGACTAATTGTCAATAACGGGTAACTGCGTCATGAATAAGAATTGTCCATTATATTGAAGAGCATTCGTAATGAGGTAAGTAATTATGGTGGAGTAAGTTACCGTGCACTGTTAAATGAACTGGCATTTAAATTTATTGCGTATTCAAATAGGGCCGTTGAATACTTTTCCTGTCAGTAATTTTCAGATGATTGGTTTAGCCGAAGTGGTTTTCGCTTTTATGTGATTATACACTAGTTTCAAAAGTTACGCACGCAACAGTAAATTCGTTGAAATCGGAAAATATATTACTCAATTGACTCAAAATTCTACATGAAGCTAGATAATTCCCTTATATATTTACGACTAAACTTCCAGTGAACAAAACATGCAAGGTATCCATAATTTAATCACCGGATGACAAAATTAAACTGAAACGTCATTTTATGAAGTAACAGGAAATAATTTATATTCTTCGGTTTGGTTTTTGGTTTCAGTTCAAGGAATTTTGTTCGTTCTAATTTTTTTCAAATGGCATCTGGAAACTTGTTTGCTTACAGACAAAATGATGTCATGCATTGAAAAAGCAATGTGCGTTCTCTTATGGAAAATGAAATCTCTGAAAGCAGTTTGGAGGCAATTCCGACATGAATTTAATAAACCTCCAACAACGCAATAATCAATTAAAAGATAGTTAAAACAGTCTCGAGAGTCTGGACATGTTTTGCATGAAGATAATGCAGGTAGACCAAGCGTCAGTGATGAAAATGTTTCCGCCAATCGAGATGTGTTTAGGTACAGTCCCAGTAAATCTGCTCGCCGTGCCAGCCTGCAAACAGCAGTTATTCCAACACTGACTGTTCACAAAATTGCTTATCAACGGTTGAAACTTATCGCGTGTAAATTGCAGATTTTTTAACAAATCAAACTTAATAATCTAGCCGTTCCGAAGGAATTTTCTGTAGAAATTCTTGACCGTATTTGTAATGATGATTACTTTCTCCAGAAAATCGTATTCAATGATGAAGCAACATTTCATGTTTGAGGAGAGATTAGGCTACGTAAGTGAATTATTTGGGTGTCAGGAAACCAGTATTTTATAAGGGAAATTGAGCGAGATAGCCCTTAAGTTGACGTGCTGATGAGCACTAACTTATAATAAAGTTTGTCCCTTCTTTTCTCGGAGTCATCAATAATTAATTCGGATGATTACTTCGATTTGGTGACGTTGTTACCGCAATTTGAAGAAATGCAGCCAATTTCCCACCCCCGTACAGAATGATGCCGCTTATGATTGGGTTACACATCTACATATGAATGTATTCCTTGATGAAACACTGTTAGATGGTTGGAATGGTAGAGGTGTACTAATTTCATGGCCTCACTGCTCTGCGAAAGCTTGAAGGGAATCGGGAACAGACTTTATATTCTCCGAGCAACTAATGGTGCTCATGTTAAAATTTATTACTATAAAATTCTTTAAAGAGCCAGTTAAAATTAAATCAGGTTTTTTTCTATTTCTTATTCCGTATTATTTAAACACATATTTATCCAGTAAATGAATTATGAACACTCTGTATTTCAGTGCATTTGTAGTCATTTATATATGTACATTACATTTTATACGTTTAAAAACACCTTTTCCCCTATTATAAGCTATCAAAACAAACGAAACTTTCCTGAATAAAGAGTGCTGTTACCTTCTTTAAAACTCTGCAATGGTGTTCCATACCTTCAGTAAAGCAGTCAAACCTACCAGAGAGAATAATTGCCATTCTTCTATAAGATTAGTTTACAGATCTTTTAGGTTGTCTGTAGGAGATACTCAAGCAAAGAACAATACATCGAGGTTATTCGAACGATTTTAGTGCGGCTATGGTCAGCGAATAACGTAACCTCTCCATGGAAACATTGCCTTCATTTTCGAAGTTCTCATTCCCCGAACTTCTTCCATGTGAGCCTGAATTGCGGACCTTAAGAATAAATACTTGTACACTTGCTATAAAGTACAGTTTCATAACGGCTTCAAGGGTTTCATTCCGATATCTTTCAGCCATTATTGCACCTCTTGAAAATGTACATATTGGTGAGTGAACTCAAAATTTAGCCCACGTCATTACACTTCCAGCACAAAATGTATAGTGCTCGATGATGTTACTGAGCTTCTCTATAGGTGCTTATGCACTAATTATTGGATTCCATTAACAGAAAAATATAAACGATATCTTACGTGTATAAAATTATCTTACGAGTTACTCCGATTTAAAAGAAGCTATGGTGCCTATGAACAATATAATGTGAAGTTAGATTCATTAGGAACTTGGACTATTCAGCTGCTACCTTAAGTTTCCTACTGACGACTCTGCTTCATCCTTTCTCACTTTGATGTTAAAAAAAACTAAAGTCTATTGTACTCGAGCATGTGCGCCTTTCATGTAATTGTCTTCGGCCCACGGTAGTCACAAATATTGGTTTTCCAGTTCTATTAACCATTACTCTTACAAATGACGCGGTCTTCCTTTGTTTGCGCTTAGCTGGTAAAAACATATACTTATCATCAGCAGATGTGATAACGGTTGGATGACTGTGAACGAGTTTTTGAACCACTAACTCACTCGTTTGAATTGCTTTCAAATATGAGAAATTACATAGTGGTCAACGCAAAAGAAAATAGCTAGTAGAATATCTTTAATAGATCGTTCTTTTTCAAACGATCGACAACCCTCTTGTCAGATTTCTCTTGTCATTTTCTATGAGTCATAAGTGATCTTATCTATTCCAAAGAAACCAAGTTCGACTTTTTAAAAATTGTAATCACTAGTTAAACTCCTCTGCTTAAGGGTTTTGGAAAGGCGTCGTCTTCAACCATTACCTGATTTGCATATTTATGGGGAAGTAAATCCCTGTTCATCATGCACTATTTGCATACTCTATTTCACAGTCACAGTGATCAGTTTTACAATTCAGCAATCAAATTTACGGTCACAATTTGAAACTCAGAATTAGCGTCACTTATGTATATTTTGGAATAGGATACATAATGCTCGATATCCCACGGAAGCCATGAAATTAAATATCATCCGAGATTAAAGATTAAAATTCTGATATTCAGATGAAAACGTTAAAAAAACTGCTTTTTTCCGTCCTTGTGCGAAGTAAAGGAAGTATTGTAAACACGAAAAATTCCGGGTACCATATTTACACGAAAATATCCATTTTGACAGCAATCAAATGCAATTTAAGGGGACAGTGGACGTTAAGAAAAGTTTTTTAAATTATTGTCATAGAGATATGAAATTTTGAACGCATGTCTATTTTAACATAATTATATCACATATCCTTGAAAAAAAATTTCTGTCTTATCGCAATTTAAATTTTTTTAAATTTCTTTTTAATTTAAAATGTTTTTTCGAAATGCTCCATGCGTTTTAATTTTTTTATTTCTTTTTACTTTTGCTTAATTTTCATTTAAAAATGCATTAAAAACACAGTTTGCTATCAATTAGTTAATTGAATAAAATTTTGATTTTTAATTAATATTTATTTCACATATACCTAAATTTTGGACAAAATTTCGCAATTTATTACACTTTAATTGGACTTTTATCCCCTTTATGAATTTGGATTTAAAAATACATACCAACTTTTGTTACACGTATAAACAGGAATCTAAATTACAATCATTTTGAACATAAACTAAAGCGCATGGAGCATTTTAAAGATGTAATAATGACGAAAATTTCATTATTATGAGAAAAATACAATTTAAGAATATTTTTACACTTACCTTTAATACTTACTTATCAGTGTGTCCTAATACATGATTTTATTTAACATACTACAATATTTTAATATTGTTTTATCTAAGCATAAATATTTTTTCTACTAATAAACTTATAGAATGCTAAGAAATAACTTTAATTAATTACTTCAGAAATTTTCTCGAACACTTTCTGTAAAATCAACTAAATATTTTTTAAACTATTAAAAACTAAATATTAAACTAATATTTAACTAAATATTTTTTAAACTTTAAAAACTTCCTGCACCATACGTTTTCCTTTCCTTATTTACATTTTCATTATATTTAGCTGTTTTACACATTTTTTTGGTAATTCGCCTTTTCTTATATCCATTCGAACACCTCTTTTCACTTTGGTCTATACGACATTTGTTTCGCCTCTGTGAAATAGATATTGAACATGAATTTATATATTCCTCTTCTATACTTAATGTATTTAAACATCCAAATTAAAGTCACTAACTGCTGTAATAACACCCATTTCGAATCTATTTTTGATACAAATGTTCAATTCTTACAAATGACACTGTGTAAACTCTCGTTAGTGTTTTGTGTTTTCCCAGATATATTGTACATCTTGCTAAAAGTTCATTGTTGGCTAGTCTTTGATACACTGGCAGTATTTTGGATAACACATCTACTGTTAGTTTAGTTTTCATCATTGAATGAGATTTAGGTTTCTCATTTTTGGCAATGCTACGTTGAAAAAAACACCATGATTCGACACCTATTGGGCATTTATTGAGTCTGGGCGAGTCGTCTGTGGAAGAACAGTGAAACAGAGTTGCATAAATTGCAGTCTTCACATCTTGCACATTAGGTACGTTTTCCTTTATTGCTTTCCTGTAAAAATTCGTTAATTTAAGAATTGTTTCTTCTTTGAGACTACCTTGCTTACGACCACCGATAATCACACTTTTAGCTCGCCACTCTTTGACTTTATTTCGAAGACCAGTCCTTAATCGTTTCGATACGTGATTAATACATTCCTCCTGTGATAGTTTTGTATCCTGGTCATAAATATTTAGTTCTGATTAATGCTGAAAAGTTTTTGCATCACCATCAGAAAGCATATTGACATATCTAAAGCCTCAAATTTCGAAATTATAGTTAAAGTCCAAAACGGAAAAATCTGAACCCCTATATACCCTACGCATATGAAACTCTGTTAGCAGTTACTCCTATTTAAAAGAAGCTATGATGCCCATGAAAAATATAATGTGAGTTTTGTATGCGCTGCTATTTTACCTTATTTAAGGACTTCAATAACACCTTAACAACTTACTTCTTAACGCCGAATAATCTTCGATCTGTATTTGAGCATTTAAGTAACATAAGGATTTAAATATGGATATTTGAGCATTCAAGCGCAGATTACGGCAATTAATATGAAGAGTGTATGAAACAACCTAAGTATGGCTGTATCAAAACGGAGCCTGTCGTTGAAATCAAAAGAGAAATTATGTTTAAATAAGAATAGTTGCATCTGATTCCACATCAAATAATTCAAAAGCAAATCAATTTCAGCAAGCAAATAATCTAGTTTTGTAAGAATTTTTAAATAATAATAATTATAATAATAATAATAATAAATCTGATGTAGACACCGCATCATTTCCTTGTATGGCTCATTAAATTATACGCGGCTTTTTGCCTTATTTCATTTAATTTTTCCCTTAAATTATTATTAGTTCATTCGCCATTCTCTCAAGGCGAGTTGAAAGTGACATAAAAAATTTCAAATTTTGAAATTAACTATCCCGTTACATTTTTTCTTAATAAAAGCGAACTTTTTCCAATTACATTTTTTCTTAATGAGTATAAAACTTTCCCAAATATACCGGATGGCCATAATTAAACTGACAATGCTTACAGTGCTCTGTAGCGCGATCTATTTGCGAGAATCACGCCACATTTCGTAGGAAGATTAAACAAGACGGGGGACGAAGGATTCCGCGAAAAAACAAATTAGTTCCAAAAGTCACCGCTAGGGGAATATTTGGCGCTGTGTAATAGAAAATAGAGTGTTAACAAATGCAAATCACTACGGAAATTACCTTTTATTTTGCATTCAAATGAGGTTCAATGTGGCTGCCGTTGTAGTGGACCACATATTGCATTCTGTGCACAGTATGCACAACAGCAGAAAGTAACATGTCTGCAGGAATCTCCCATACAGTTCGTGATATGTTATCCTTCAACGAAGTCAGATCCTGGACCACTCCTTGATAGACCTTGGGCTTAAGGTAACCCCATAGCCAGAAGTCGCATGAGGTAAGATCAGGCGACCGAGGTGGCCATGCAGTTAGAAAGTAGCGGCTAATGACTCTTTCTGTTGTTAATTTCTGTCGTAGCATCTGTTGCACCCGCACAGCAACGTGTGGAGGGGCTCCATCTTGCATGAAAACCATTTCCTCCAGGCATAAACTTTCAATCCGATTGATTCGAAACGTAACACATTGCCTTTTAAAACCCAAGCAGCTGGCATTGTGCTAATAGATGTAACGTGAAATTTGAATAAAGAACTTCTTCTTCTGCTCAGCGTACGTGTTATTACAGATCAAGGTGTTTATGTAGATTTTACGCTTTTTTTAAAAGTGTTGCCATACTGCACTTGAACTAAATCAGAAAATGTGCATAATAAAAGGTAATTTTATTGCGTATTAATTTGCATTTGTTAACACTCTATTTTCTATTACACAGCGCCAAATATTCCCCTAGCGGTGACTTTTGGAACTAATTTGTTTTTTCGCGGAATCCTTCGTCCCCCGTCTTGTTTAATCTTCCTACAAAATATGGCGTGATTCTCGCAAATAGATCGCGCTACAGAACACTGTGAGAAATGTCAGTTTAATTAGGGCCACCTGGTATATATAGGAACAGAAAGAGCTCATTAAAACTTAAACTTCCTTATTTATTAAAAACATTATTATTATTATTATTATTTTACATTGCCCAAACATGAATATTTTCATGATTTAAAACATTTCTGTAACTATAAGTATATGACTGCCACCAACGATTACGAAATACTACATACGTTTGGGTTCTGCAGATTGCAATAGAAATGGGAGTTACACTACTAGTTGTTACAGCAGCCCGATGTACAACATTTCAGCTTTCTAGAGCTATTTCTTTTTGGGTTGTGAGAGATAACTACAAGTATACATTGGTACATACGGGTATGTACGTACAGGCGCTCTCCAAAAGTCCTTTTGAATCCATTTAAATCTGTTTTTCAATCCGTTCTGGGGAAAACAATCCTTTATACAGTTCGTACTTCATGCAAGAAATCATCCAAGTGGATTCGAAAACGGTCAAAATTGCAATTTCTGTTGAAATATGATACCTGAAGTTTTTCGCGATTGCAACACTTCTCATACTTCGTACAAATAAATAAAAAGAGTTTAGCATAAAAGAAACTGGTATGAATAGAATGATTAAACGATCAATGGCAGTGATCAGTAGTGATCAAACTATCAGTAGAATGATCTTATATCAGAAAGACAAAAAGCAAATTAATAGAATGTTTTAATTTTATCAGTCATCATATTTTAAGATAAAATTTTATATAATTTAGAAACCCCGTAACAGTTCCTGCGTATTAACAAATTCGTTGGTAATTCAAAATAGCACACAAAGGGTGTTTAGTCGTTTAGGGGGAAAATGGCAATATTTAAACTATTTGTATCTTTTATTACATTATTTTATTTGCATTGAAGATTCCCATCAGTGGCCGGCTAGGAGTGTGACTCGGGTTCGTTTCCAGGCAAACGAGATGACTGCATGATTTGTTGTTGTTATTGCTGTTGTCTTTCACATTTTAGTATGAATACGAACCAATTTTCTTTAGAAATTGCTCCACGAAGGCACTCTCCCTAAGTTGAGAGCCCTCGTGTGATTTGCCATGCCCAAATAATTTTTTATGGTGGTTTCTGTCTATATGGCTTAGCTGAAGTTGTTTTCCCTGACTTTATGTCAAAGCTTAAAATCATTTCTGCCCAAACCATTTCCTTGAAAATTTTATATAATTATGTACCTGCGATTAAAATATAAAAATTTGCGGCTACTTTTCAGAACTTGGCTTTTTTTTTTTTTAAGTTTAAAAGTAAGAGGATATTTTACGGGTTTTTCTGGAATTTTCTTGGTTAATGCAAAAAAGATTCACTGCAAAATTTTGATAGATCGAAAAGTAACTTACCATTTGAAGGTCTATGCTAATTAGAAGGGCTGATTCTTTCTTTCTTTCTATTTTTACGTCTAAATCTTGAGATTTTCTTACTATTTTATCCTTTATTATTTATGGTCTAAAAAGTGTGAAATAAAATGTATGAACAATTTTTCTAAATTATTTTTTTAAAGGAAAGGCATAAAAGAAAAATTTAGCTGCAGCTAATTTTGGAAAATAATGTTCAAATGTAGCAATGGAAAACATTTGCATTAAACGTAAAATGGAAAACATTTGCAGATGCTTACAAGCTTATGTTACTACAGAATTCATAATTTTTATTAAACTTTATTATACCGCTGTCAGTGTATAAGTGGAAAGGTTAACAAGAAATTTTGCAACAGATATATGCAGTAAATGTCATTAGAAAAGCCTTTTATTAATTTTAAGCAATAATGTTACGCAATTGCCCACCAGCGGCTGAGCGGTTGGAGCAGCTGAACACTGATAGTTCGGTCCGAGTCCCGGCAGACGAGCTGGCTGCAGTGTTTGTATCAAGTTGTTATGTAAACATAAAGATAGTTTATAAATGACTCAGCTTGTTGCTATGGGAAAATAATACGAAATATAATCGTAATACGTTTTTATAATAATACGAAAAGAAAATGAAAGATCCTATGTCACGTAGATCAGCAATAACTTTTTAAGTGTTAAAAAAATCAGGAAATTTTTGCAAAACTGAAGGACATTTTAGTTTTAATAGAAGTATATTATTCTAATTATTATAAAATGTATAAAGTTCATTAAGAATTTAAACTTTCATCTAGCGTGGATAAATGTAGCATTTAACATAAAAAAAAACTTTTGTTAAATTGTATATGTGTGCAAAATTAGTCCTGAATAAATCGTTAAATTATAATTCAGAAAATAATCATAGAGGTTTTCAAAATGATGTATAGTTAGTATATCTGATCAAAGAAATTTAATTAAACGCAATTTCACTAAACAGATATGTGCAGTAAATGCCAAAATATATTTGTATTTAAATAACTTTTATTTTGAAAATTTAATTACTTGATTAGAAGTTTATTTATATCAAATCTAATTATACGGGAAGTGAGAGTTAAGAATACAGTTTAATTTCAAATGCTCGTACACTGAAAATACACATTGTTAATTAACAGAACGCATCCCTGAGCCCATATCCAGGCCTGTGTTAATTTGCATAGCGAGATCTCAATTTGCTTGCCAGTTGCATATGACAAGTTCTATGCAATTACGGTTGAACAATGTTCCGTAATATTGCATTTCCCACCCCACACCCGTTTAAACTGCGTAATTTGGATCTTCCAATTTGAATACCGTATCAAATTCCCTCACGTGTAATCGGAAGCAAAGGCAGGCTGTCTTCATTACTCGTTTTAAAATTCGTGGACTGTCATTTGTGACAGTGATTAATGTGCAGCAGCTATCGCCATCTGGTATTGATGGAAGGAACTATTCCTCCAATGAATTAATTTTTAGTTTCGTTCTGATGCGATAGATGGCGGGATTGAGGCAAAGAGCATGATTTCGAAGGAATCGTCATACGCTTTGCAAAGAAGTTTAACTTAAAAAATTGAACTGCCAAGAGAATATGAAAATTACATATAAATAATAATATGCAAAATGTTTATGAGTGTTTTCAAACTAAGTAAAGTTCTTTATAAATAAAAATAATTAATTATTTTTTAAAGGCCTTAAATATGTATATGAATAATAATTGAAGACAGCGCTTATTGGTGATTCTACATTTAGTGGCAATAAAAACTGACTGAATATTTCTTTTTAAAAGAACTAATTCATGTTTTATTTATTTATTTTTAATTCCACTTTTCGAAATATGTCGAAAACGTGACTGATACATGTTGTAAAAAAATAAGTATGTAAATCAAGTGCAGCATAACTCAGTTTGATTTTTTTTTTCTCGTTATTATTACTATTATAAGAACGGTAAGTTTTGAGTGAATATTTTAAGTTAAATGCATCTTTACAAAACAAAACAAAACAAAACAAAAAATTATTTAAATGTATATAAAATGGGGCAAAACATAAAGCACTTTAAGCAATTATTTCAAAGTCAAAATAAGTTTCATTATCTACAATATTTATCATGCATAAGTCAAGTGCGATGAAGTTTTTTATTTCATATATGAAGTCATATATGAAATGAAAATTATTTATAAGAAGTTATTTGTGGTCAACAGATGGCGCGACGTGCACTATTTCGGAATCAATTCAATGCAAAAAATGCGCTTTAGGATAAGATATAAAATTTTTCTTCAGAAATGCTAAGAAATGTGCTTAAAGATTTTTCTAGCATTATAAACTTCACTACAGGAAATCCAGCTCTCTTTGATTTTGCGGTGTACAATAAATATTACGTTACAAATAAAAGAAAGAGGGGAAAAATTAGAATAAGATAATGAATTGAAAGTTCAACCAAATATTTCGTCTTTGTGTCTTAAAAAAAGACGTAACTTCTTTTAGTAAAAAGGAAGCAGAAAAATATTTTATTTAAAATACGTTATTAAACGTTTGAAGCTCAAAGAGCAGCAGAAGTTAATAATCTTTCTTGCTAATCAGTAAAATTTATCTTAAAAAATTTTTCTCAACATTTTATTCGATATGTAAAAAATTAGTAATATTTTGATTTTAATTTCAGATAATTTATATACATACGTAAGCATAATGCAAAAATCATAATTTACATGTTTGCAAATTTGTATCTTATAATTATTGAATTAGGCCATTTTAACTTTAGGTTATATGGAAATTAAAATTTGAAAAGTGCAAATGCCTAACAGTGTCTAATTTTAATCAAGTACATGCTACTAATGCTAACATAAATTTTCTTTTACGTTTTACATAAGTTCAATTTAAAATGAGTAAATATCTCTATCGTGTGAGATAATTGTCCAAAATAGTCCTCCAGCCTTATTCCACATTTATTTTTCAATTCAAATACTTCAATGTGTTAAAGAAAGTAAATTCTAAAAAGGATGAATCTTTCTTTCAGGCTTCTGTTATGATTACGCCATTTTACTTTACGATTATTTAAAATTAATTGAGTAAATTTCCTTTTATCAGTCATTAACTTTCAAAATTATAGTTTTCTTCGAAGCACACTAACAACTAAATTTGTGGTTTTTGACATTTTAGAATAAAAGCATTTAATTTTAGTTATTTGTTAAATTTCAATTTCTGAAAACTAGTATGCATTTGTTTTTCAGCTGCACTGTAAATCTGGGGAGTTAATTTAACTTTTAGTCAAAACTCTTGATTAGCAGAAATATTAATTACTAAGGCAGTTCCATGAAATAACGTGACGCGCTAACTGCTTTCTGTACGATTTATAATCAGAACAGTAATTTTAATCGAAGGTGGAAAAAAAAAAGATTAAAACTGCTCGACGATCATTGCGTTCAACAATGAAATTTCCGTAGTCTGTGACTTACATTAATAATTTCAGAAAATTAGCAGCAGAGGATTTATATTTATTGATACGAAATAAAAACTAAATGTAAAAAAAGTATATACATAAAAATATAAAATATAAAAGCTTTTGGATTTTATATTACGCGCTTTTTTTAATTTTTATTTACACACACATGCACGATTGAGAGCATGTGGACAAATGTCCCCTTGGGCTAAAAATATTTAAAAACAGCGTATCTTTAGAATTTCCGATAGACAGTCTCGGGCGCTGGTGGAAAAAATGGTTATCCCCGTACAGTGTTGCCATTGCTTGTTTTGTATTGTTGAGTTTCTTAATCAAAAATTCGTTAAAGTTTTACAAAATATGCAACAGATTGTGGCGTTTCTCCCTTTTATCTAACAACTAAATGTGGAGGAACATAGTGAACAGCTAAGCGAATAATGGCTTAAGTTCAGTAACAGAAATGTAAAGCTCGAGAAGGGTTAATTACCCTTTACTGCTCAAAATAAAGATACACGGTCGGCCCCTTTCGCAAGGCATACAGCAAAGCCTCCACTTGGACTTGAACTCAAAAATGAAAGAAACAAGAACTTAACTAATGCTTAACTAAAGAGATGTAGCCGACGCTAACACAAATCTAACTAGTTGGCCCCTAAATATCGAATTAGCTAGTGAAGGTATCAAGGGCCTGTAATACGGCCGAGCGTAGTAGCAGCTTAGAGAGAAGTTGCCAAAAGACAAACGCGCTCTAGTCAGAAACTCTAATTCTCTTTTTCGGAGTTAGTGGAACTTCGACTTAAATACTATTCCTACCCATTTGCATAAAACGCGATTATGAAAACGAAATTTCGGTAGAAAATTGTAAACAGAAATTAGGATGTATAGGAAAGGAGCTTAAAAATAATTGTTAAAAACTTAGGATAAACCTTACAAGATAACAAAACAAATTTGAAAATGAAAATTCGGGCATTCAGGTGCCCATGTATGGATGCAGAATTACGTTATTCAAAATCTGACGGCTCTAGGTACCATCGTTTTTCAGAATGCGACAAACATACAGATTGTTCATTATTTAATTTCTTTATACATAATATAGGGCGATAATATTTACCAACAATTTAAAAAGTGATTCGCCATTTATAGTGAAACACCACAAAATGTTGTTTTGAGACTAATAAGCTAATTCTACTAATAGGTTTTAAGACTAATAGGCTGGGCTGAAAATAATTAAAGTCTGAAAGACACGAAGCCTTGTATAAACCACAAATAACTCGCATAGAACCAAAAATGTTTTAAATTCGAACTCGCAAAATTAATAAATCAGGCTTGATTCAGGAGGATGTTGATAAGAAACTACATAAAATAATGCTCAGAAAAATGTTTTAGTTTAAGTGGAAGGTATTTTGTTAAATTGTGTCGCTTATTTTAATATTAAATTTAACATTTAATGTGTTTTTTAATTTGGAGAAAGTAGTAATAATAAAAAATCATTCCGCATCGAAATAAAACCGTTTCTCCGTACTCACATTTATAAAAGTAAGCAACAACACGTCATTTTTTAAAGCAATTTTTATTATTATTTCCATGTTCCAACAAAACTAGGGTACTCAAGGTTTTGAAGCAAGAATACTTTAATGCGCATTTTTGGCTTTAACAGTCTGATTTTCGTCATAGCCTGAACAAAAGTAGCACTATATTCCTTTAAATATGAAATATTGTTTTGATTATAATGTAAATTAAAAAATAATAAGAAAAATTCTAAATACGTGAATTTTATTGGCATTTTAATAAAAATATTGTATTCACCAAGGTCTCAGAAATTCCCTTATAATTCACAAAAATTGTTGTAGACATTTATGTCGACATACCAGTATATTGCAACTACATTTTTATGCAAAGTATTAAACCAAGTTAGAATTATGCTTTGAAGGTTAATTGCTAATGGGAAAAACCTTACATTAATCAAGAATATTTACTAAAGGACTGTAGTCTTCTGATCCAGTTTGTCGAGTGTTGCATTTGTATATCTGTCCACGCAATCTTCCTAAAGTGTAACTGATGAATGGGTTGGTAGGCTATTGCAAAATGGCTTGCTTCCATAAATAAACTTAAAAGGTATTTCTGCCGCCTTCTTCGCATGCCTTCATGGTCTGTACACTCGGCGCGTTTTCGAGAAGGTCGTGGTTCCAGTCCCGGAGAGGGCATTGCTCATTTTTCACATGTCCTGCTTCAAAATAGCTAATGTCTCTACAGTGGGGCCCGAAGTATAAGGTGGTGAATGATGATTCTTCACCACCAGGATTTGGCGATTGGGTCTCCTAATCCCCAGTCGCCCTTTAAAAGGGGGATTTTATAAGATATTTTACATGCCTTCGTAGTGTAGTGGCCAGCACGCTCGGCTCGAATTCGAGAAGGCCGTAATTCGAGTTCCAGTGAAGGCATTGCACGTTTTTCACGTCTCCTGCTTTAAAATACCTAATGACTCTACACACTCGTACGCAAAATTAAGAAAATTGGCACATTTCATCGAATTTTGTAAAACTAATGGACTGATTTTAAAAATTTGGTATGAATACACATTTATAAGAGAGAAAGAGCTGTATCATACAAAAGTTATTTTATGTACGCATGATTATCCCTAAAGCTCATAGTGCAGGGATGTCCAAAATCTGCGCTGTGATATCGAACTGAAAATGAGTTAAATATGAGTACGGTTCACTCTCGTTTGTTATATTTTTGCATATTAATGTTGTGTACATTTCCAGATCTCCAATGACTTGGCTTGTACACATCAGAAATAAGTTCCTATAAGTTCCTTTGTATGATATTCTAATACATAGCTTATAAGGGCTGTCTTCAAATGCCAGCTTTTCTAACTATTTCGGCTAGTTTAACTTGTCCTAGAAGACCTGATGCCTTTTTAGAAAGCTGTAAAGCTCTAGAGCTGTATTTATTTATTACTGTAGAGCTGTATACTGTATTTAGAAAGCTGTATTTACTACCCAGTTATTTTATATAAGCTATAAAACATTAGAGCAAGTTAAGAGCTTTTCTGTCATTCTCGCTTTCCGTTTGTGATAATTTTTAATCCGCGCATATTTGATGAGGTAGAAAGAGATAGTAATAAAAGGAAGATTTTTAGATTGTAGAATCAAAGCGTGATCCGCCTGCTAAAGACCACGTTACTGGTTGATTCTCTTGACAACAGTTTATCAGCGGCGTTGCTTTATTCCGCCATTAGGCTTGTCACGCCGATATTAGGTTTGAGCTAACTTGCGAATATTTTCTCTGTGTCTTTGCGCTAACGTGCAGTTTACCTAGTTAATTTCAATTATTCTTCATATACGCCATAAATGCTGGTTAGCTCTGTAAGCACAAGCTGTGCCTCCATTTAATCTACTGATTTTAATAAAGGGTCTTTTGCACTATTTTCAAGACATAGCGAAAAGTCGATTAAGTCTGATAGAGTTCTCACTTAATTTATGTTATCAAAAAGAGTGAGACTTTATAAGGGACTTAGTTCGGCAAATAATTAAGTACATCAAATCTAAACATGGGCAAATAATAGTAGTTAAACTGTGTGATGACCGCAATTTGTGCTGCTAAAGTTAATATATAAAAGAAATTAAAATCTAGCCAGAAAGGCAGTATGTAAAAAAGTAATCTTCACAATCTAAGAGCTAACAGACTGGTCAGCAGAACTTGAAACTTGGAAGACTCTAGTCCCAGGCAACAGGAAAATTAATTTCAAGTACATTTTAAAATTGGAAAACGTTCCAAAGTTTACTTACAGATACAGCGTCTACTCATAATTATGTGTGCTACCAACTCAATAACGGGATTAAATCTCAATGTATTCAGATATGTCATGAAAAAATACTATTTCACTGTGGTAATAGAAGAATGTTTTATAGCTCAGAAGACTGCCTACATTTGCAGTATTATGAATAGCCTATGTATTAGAATGTAAACTGTTCCAAAATTTACATCTGCAATATTATGAGTAGCCTTTGGTTTGATATGTAAAGTCTCATAATTATGAGTACCTTTGAATTGGTATGCAAACGTTTCGAAAGTTTAGATACCAGTCCAATCATAATTATGTCATGCTACAAGTACTAACTCAGTAACGAGATTAAATATCAATGCATTCAGAGCTGTCACACAGTAATACTAGCTCACTGCGGCATTAGAAAAATGTCTTATAGCTCAGAAGACTGCCCTACGTCTGCAATATTTTAAATAGTAAACAAATATATGCCCTTTAGAGTGAATTCTATCCGAAAAAGAGGAAGGAAAACCCAGAGCAAAAATAAAAAACTTTAATGTAAACTTAAAACCTAAATGTAAAATAAAAACTTGTGAGCTTCTACATGATTGTCTGGAAATAAAAAAATGCAAATATACTAGCTCGTGCGGTTATACTAGTAGTAGATGCTTTTGGAGATTTGCATATTCTTATTCATTTGACCCTTGTAACATAAGCTAGTTTCTTAGTCTAAATAAACAGAAATTATTTTAACCATTGCAAAGTTTTCAAAATATTTAACTTAGTTTCCGATGTAATACAGAGCGACTGAGAAGGAGGGATAACTCTGAGTGATTGCAAAGTCGATAATTAACCAAAGTTTTTATGAAGAATAATTATGAAATATTCAATTTTATATAATAATTATTGCACAATACATAATTATTTTATAGACTTATTACGTAGATCGAAAAGATGTTAAATTATTTCACATGCATTTTTTTATACTTGTCTCAGGATCGCATTGCACATGAAAGCTATCTCCTAAGGGATACTTATATCGAGGACTTTCTAAAGGTCCTCTAGTATCTACGTTACACATAGGATAAGCAGTGAAAACTCCCATACAGCCAGCTTGTTTGCCAGTATTTGATACCGCCTGGATTGTAACGTTTGTTACAGGAATACATTAATGAAAAGAGCTCAGTGTTAATTTTTATATGCTGATTACTTAATAGATAATAAATATATTATCTACCAGTAAGTAATTGAACACATATGCAAATGCCAATATATGCAATCCTGATATACTCCACGCCTTCGTTCGTTAAATATCGTACAGGAAACAACACTGGTGTTAGCGCAAGCAAGATGCCACAAAGTGCAGAGTTATCTGACCGTGTAACCGTCACGTGTCACAGAAATGACTGATCCTTATGGGGAATATCTAAAGAACTGAATTATTCAAAATCAAAAGTGGCGGTGAGTGGTGATTATCGGAAGGTACCTCGAGTCGGCAGACCCATGTAACTGCGAGATAAAGACCGACGGGTGCTGTCCAGAGAAATTTAGAAGAACTGTATCCAACCGTTGGCTCACGTATTCCAGCAGTTTCAATAGACAGCCAGGAGTTATTTCGATGAATACCATCCGTAAGGAAGCACATTCACTTGGTTTTCATGGTTGTGCTGCCGCTTATAAGCCTTTGATCTTAAAGCCATCTTCACTGCCCGGTTAAAGTAGCGCAAAGCACGTGGACAGTGGGCCGTAAATCAGAGGAAATGAGTTTTCTGGAGCGACGAATCTAGGTTCACCCTCTACCGTTGGATGACAGGGTCTGCATCAGGTGTCTGCCTGGAGAACGTCTGCTACCAGAATGTATTATGTCCATAGTAACGCTTAGCGGAGGTAGAATTATAGTTTGGGATTGTTTCTTCTGGTATGGACTGGTCCAAATTGATTGTAAACTCAACGCCGACGTCTAGTGCACTTTTTTCCATTACAGTGTGCTTGTTATGTTTCGGCAGTTTTACGGGTTGGACCCACATTACTTTCAGGACGAAAACGCTAGCTGCCATGTTGGGAGATGCACCACGAACTGGTAAAGCGACAATGAAGTTAATCGAATGGACCAGCCTGTTCAAACCTAATCCTATCGAAAACTTCAGGGAGGAGTTGTATCGCCAAATCAATGGGTGCAACAACCATCCTACATCGGAGAGAGAAATTTTATGTCTTCTGCAAAATACCAATAGCCGTCGTACAAGTACTTGCGGAAAAGCATGCTCAAAAGTACTTGTACGAAGAGTAAAAAAGGAGGACTGAGGCTGTTATTACAGCTCGTAGAGCCTCTGCCAACTATTAAATATGAATAAATTGTATTCTGTTTTCTATCACAGGTGTCCAAATGCTTATTGGTAGATACTGTATGTTGATTTAACTTGAGTAAAGTATTAAAATGAGAATTAACGAAAAATTAGGCAAAAAGGCAAACCTAGTTTGGAGCAGATTTTGAAAACTCAAAGTTAGAATTTTACTCCAACCTTTTTTTTTGTTTTTGTTTTGTACCTAATTTTAAACTTAGCTTGTTTCTTTTCCAGTTTAATAATTGAGTGTTATGTTAGTTTATTGATTCAAACGCAACATTAAGATTAAATATTAGCATTTGCGGAAGAAAGAACGTTATTCAGTTCAAATGTGAAGGCGGAACGTTTTTTTATGATAGATGCACAATCGACCGTCGTTTCTCAATTCGACTATCTATTAAAAGATTTCTTGGAGCTTTGGGGTACATTTTTTAATTTGCAAACGCTTTCTTTCCTCGTCATTTTTAAGCTTCGGAAATGAGGTGGCGGAATAAAAGGATTTAGAAAAAATTGCGTACCCAAAATTCCTATTCGTGCTTTACATGCCGGGGAAGGCAAGGGTTTAAGGGAGAGGAGGGAGGAAAAAGGCATCAATACTTTTCTTGCGCGATATGCTTAACCAAAGATGAAAGAACACCAGGACTCAACACCTTTCCTTATCTGCTTTTTCCAACGAACCTCGAGGGGTAGATTTTTTTTATCGATGCACCGCATTCGCTATCGGCTTCTTGTTGCATCAACCAGATAGAAGAAACAAAGAAGATACAAAAAAAAATACATATATCTTCACCCACACCAGATAAAATATCGGACTTCATTAGCCTGGCTTGGAAAAGAAGAAGAAAGGGAAAAAATAAAGAGGAAGAGTTTGGAAGAGATATTGACAGTTGGCTGATGAATTATTGCTACTGCAGGTTATTAGACTATGATGCATGAAAAATTCTTTCTTCCCTTCAGATAGGCAGGAGTACAAGTCGCCGAGGGGTGATAAGACTCAGACTTCCTATCCCCCATCCCCCACGAAAGTTTGGTGTTACTTATCTCTATCTCCCCCTCTCGGAATCAGATTTGCCTTGCGAGACTGCTTCCGTGCGATTCAATGCGCGACTTGCCGGAGCGATGAGGAAAATATGCTCGCTTCTCTCATATTCTTTTCTTCTTCTGGCTTTATCTCGGTAACGCTGCATTCTATGAAAAGTTTAGTGTTGCATTTTCTTGTATTTAAGAGATTCATCCATTGTAAAATGCAGCGATGAATTAGTAATAGCTTTTGGGCTAAACTGTATTTCAGAAAACTGTAGGCTTAACAGAAATAGTTTTTGAGATTATATAAAAGTTTGGCATATAGCCATAAAAGTTTGAGAACTTAGAGAAATCGAACACAATTTACATATTGTACTAGAACAGAGACTTATGCTAACAGTTTCAAAGGAACAATTCAGGCATTAGGGTGCAAGTAATATTTATGTATTTATATTCCACATTAAGCTACATAAAATAGAAAAAAATGCAAGAAAATGCTCAATAAGTATTATATAGACATATATCATAGGTATCAGTTCGAAATTATGAATCTGCAAAATTGTTGTTTCGCATAAATGGAGTTTCAAAGATCTGGTCTTGAGTTTATTCAATGGAATATAACAGCGCTTTCAAAGGCTATTTGTTTAAGAATATCTTTCGAGGATAACTTTCTGAAGGAAACCGGCTAGCACAATTGTCACACTTGAGAGAAAATCACAAATTTTCCCATGCAGCTAGCTCATTCGCCTGCATTAGAACCTAGATCGAATTGTCGACTTCATACAGCCACTTTCTTCTCTTGAGAACATTTTAATTGTCATTACATCTATGTAATAAAGGCTTTATATGCATTGTTAAGGAAATACAGCTGCAAGTTTATTGGCATAATGCAAGAGATCGAAACAGTCAGTAGACAAGCAATATTAGGCTTTTTCACTTGGACCTTTTAAGAAATAGGCAAAGCAATTGAATTTTCTCCCTAATTTTGAGATATACAGCTGGTGACACCCTCATCCCTGCATCACAGACACAGAAGATGGCATGACTTGGGGAATTTTACTACGGTTTGGTATTGCTCCGCTTGTAATTTTCATATTATAGAGCTAGTTTTGTTGTTAAAATTTCAAATATTGAAATTAAATATAACATTTGCTATTAAACTTTAATTTAACGAGCGATGCGCTTTAGTAACCGATCCAATACACCCATGCAAAGCAATGCTTTCACTGTTTTTCCTTCAGGAAAGAAGTCCTGGCGAATCAGTCCTCTGCAGTAAAAAAAAAAACTCTTTAACATTGTTAATGCCCTGGATTTTTGGCAACACACTCTGCACTTTAACTTTTCGTTCCTAGATCGTAGGCGAAGCATCCCGATTCAACACCTGTCATGATTTTTTTAATGTCTGTATCATATTTTCACATGTCGAAAAGATCGTGACAAGCCACCACTCGAACATCGTTTTGCTCTGTTGTGAAAGTACGCGAAACACAACATGCACACAATTTCTTTTTCCCTAAGGCCTCACCAATTATTATACGGACAGTTCCTTTATCAATGTTTAAATGTTCTGCAAACATTCGACGATCTTAGTTGAACGTAGCAGGGATAGCTTCTATGTTCGAGTCAACTCAGCTTGTGCGGAGATGTCCCGTTCTTTCGTCAACTTTTACGTCATCTGTACCATCTCTAAAACTACCAAATCACAAATACACGTTATAACAAAACAAACACTCTTCTACGTAATCATTCTGAATCATTTGATAAGTTTCGCTAGCAGTTTTGCAACTTTTAAAGCAAACCTTTATTGAACATCTCTGTTCAAAATACGATTCTATTACAAACGGTAAATAGCATTCAAACACCAAGTGATAATTTACTCCTCAACATCTCGACTCATCCTATTGCGATCAGCAAACTAGAATTAGCATACTAGATTAGCAGACTTCCGTTTGTTGCGAACACAGATAGCATTACTCAGAGAATTAATATTCAATCAGTCTTAAAACTTTTCAGCTATACTTTGCGTTCCTTCTTTCTACCTGCTCTACGCGGAACACTACATCAAACGATGTGTTTTTGCTACAATGGTAAAATATTTCGGCTAGAACCTATCGTTTAACTAGTTCTGATGTAACATATTTCTAGGGAAATTTCCATAATGTATTTCGCTTCTGTTAATAGGATACTAGCTTGGTATCCATCGCAACCTATGGTGTGCTATGGGCCATCATCTTGGTAATAAGAACGGATAAATAACCGACGGAAGCTGCCATTTAGAACTAATAAGTAGGTGAGCAAGTGACTAGCTATTTGATTTAAGGAAATATAATAAATAAATAAGAAAAGGCTTTGAGAGATAATTGTGAGCAGCAATTAAATCTGTTTGTTGTGTTGAGTAGTTTAAGTGGTACTTCTTTCAAAAATTTCTCTCCTCAACTACGGTTAACCTTTTGACCTCCCTCTGATGGTTCTCTGACTACCTCTGAGAAATCCCGCTTCGCTTACATCATTTCTAATTTCATTAACTGTGGACTCACTCCTCCGGTAGCACCCACGAAGGAAGCAATTCTTCCTTCCTCAACGGATAGCCCCTAATTACTCCTCGTTTTGTAGATAAATTCAGAAATACAATGGAGTACAAAAGCATCTCTTTCACTTGATCTCCATTGCTAAGTTCTCCCCTTTTTTACTTCAGGCAATCATGCTGTTTTAATGAAAATACCTGCAATTAATACTGGAACTTTTTGTGAAAAATTCCCTTGATTTATAATTGCTTGTAACTGTTAGTTGTTATAATTGTTATAATGTTATAATTTTTATAATTGTTAGAATTCAATTCTGTCTCGCCTAGAAGTTCGAAATGCTCTCTGTTTGAATTTTTAAAGCCATTTCTTTACATAACATGTTATTCATGACAATATAGCGTGCAGTCTTTTGTGCTTTGTTATTTGGTATTTACATCATTAATACTAAATACAAATGCTCGAATATTTCACAGATTTAAACAGATTTGGTTTTATTCCTTGTTTTGCCAGTGTTGCTTATTTTATGAGTAGGAGTATATTTATGCTGAAATGAAATCTTTTCTCAGCTGTAACACACAAACAAGTAAATTTCACATTGCAAAAAATTAACATGGAACTAAAAAATATGTAATTTACTTTATTTACACATATTGAAATAAATAATTTATTTCTTTTTAATGCCTGTGCTTTTAAATTAATGTAGAAATGTCGATGTAATTCTCTACTGACATTTCAATGCTTAATAATGTTTCTTCTAAAAATTTTTAAGATTTTTCTTGTCATTTACTTAAAATTCTATACTTCTCTGTTGACATCTTAACAATAAGAAATAGAAATTCCTTTTAACACGTTAGAAATTTAGTCAAAAATTAATTTACGGAATATAATTTAAGCTATAAGCGAATATAATTTAAGCTACTGATTCAAAAACAGAGGTTTATAGACTAATGAGATAAGAAATAAAAGAATAGAAAGACGTGGGGAATGCTCCAATCTTGTCTCTCTATCAGCACGTGGAGCCGAGATTAGGACGGTGGAGGAACTGGAAGAAAGGATACTCCTCCGTACATGAGAAAGGGAACGGAAACCCGAGGGAAAAAACAATTCTGAGCGAATCGACACTAGCAAAATGGTTAAAATTATAGATAAAATTTTAAACGAAATATTCTAACTGAAAACGGAAACGAGGAAAGGAATCCCCAACCAAGAGCATTTCGCTTTCAAGCGTTGCGATAACTTTCGCTCTCTGTTTGATAGGGATTATGTGCAGCAAGAAATTTAAAGTATTTTTTACATCATTTTATTATAAAGAATTGTTCCATTTAATTCCAGATCTGAGCATTTTAAGCATTGTTTCGTAAAGTCTGCCGGCTATTTTACTAGAAACTTGCCGAAGCTTCTTTTTATTTATATGAAAATTGAAATTTTCTTCAGTGTAATAGTTTCCTTTTTTTTAGTCCAAAGGGGCTTTGTCCCTGAAGGACTATTGTTTTCGTTTTGCGATTTTGCGTCGGAAACATTAAAAGTCTGTATCACTTTTCAAACTGTTGCCACAAAATATTGCAGCCCTGTATTATATTTAAAGAAATTAAATAATGAAGAATCTGCATAAATGTATGTATGTTTCTCACATTGTGATAAAACGATGGTACCTAAAGCCATCGAATTTTGAATGCCGTCGTCCTGCTGCGAATATAGGTGTCTGGAAGACCGAATTTGAAATTTGGAATTTGTTTTATTAACGATTTCATATTTTGTAAAACTTTGACGAATTTTTGATGAACAAACTCGAGGATTTCAAAGCGGGCAAGGGCAACGTTGTACGGAAAAAAACATTTGTATCTGCAGAGCGTGAGACTGTGTGTAGAAAATTCTAAAGACTGGCTCAGTTTAAAATTATTTTGCGATATTGTTCTTTAACTGAATTTTATGGTTTAAATGCGAAGAACATGCTAGTCAATTACGATTGCAGTTTTTTTTTTTTTTTTTTTTTTTTTTTTTTTTTTTTTTTTTTTTTTTTTTTTTTTGTTGTTGTTTTTCTCTGATTAAATAATGAGGGGTCGGGAAAAATCGGCTTATCAAATGCTATTCAAGGTACACAGAAAGTGATCTACAACCGTAATAAAAATATTCTTCGAGCAGACTAAGATGGCTGAAAAATTCCACGTTATAGTTGCTTAATCTCATATAGAATGAGATGTATTTTTTTAAGGTATAATTTCTTATTAGCCTTGAGAACGTATACTAAAATGCCTGCATTTTTAAAAATGTCATATAGAATTTTGATCCCTTGGATAAGTGAAGTGCTGCGGTAGTTCTCAGCGATTTATATTAAATTAAATAGTTGTTCATTTCGCTGTTTTGGAAGGTCTGCACAAAAACATATTTGCGGTTCGAGGCTAAGTAGAAAATAATTTATTCTTTTTTATTCATGTAGCTGTAAAGTAAGTAGCACTTCGAAGGCTTTTGATAAAAAAATAGATAATTAATTTGCTCCTCAGGATTCTACTCATTCTACCTATGACTAACAACACATTCGGAGGAAGGCGATGATTCCTTACATTCTCTCCATCGAAGCATGATTGGAGGGAGAGACACAACAACCAGTCAAAAAGGTTAAGGGGGATGATTTTTATTAACCACATTTTATTTCGGCTTTCACTGTATAGACATTTTGACTTTCAGTGGACAAAATATGAAAAATCAGATGCACTCTGGCTGCAATTTGAACCACAGATCTGACATTTTTTAGTTTGATGTGTTAACCATACTGGTTATGAGTGAGATTGCCACGGGACCATGTATGGAAAACAATACAGTGCTGAGGAACTTGGTTGGTTTGGTTTTTTGTGATTATGGCAAAGCCTCGAGGGCTATCTGCCTAAAGGGAAGGATGCCTTCGTGTAGGATTCTCTAATGGAAATAATGGAAACGCTCTCTTATACTCGTTACACATGGAGTAAACCACGAAAAACCAATGCAGCGAGCCCATTCGAGGAGTTCGAACCTCGGACCGAACTACCAGTGTTCAGCGACTTAACCGCTCAGCTGCTGGTGGGCCTGCTGTGGAACTTGAATCTTGTTCATTGTTGCAAAGTGAGGTCACATAAAGTTGGAATAACGACAATAATAAAGTTCGAAAACAAATAAGGCCATTTTAACTTAACAAAGTTTCTAGCATTGCTTCATAATACTGCTGAACAGGAATATCACTGGGTAATTATTGAATAAAGATTAAATTCAGTTCGTTGCTTTTTAATGAAGGAATTTTGGTATGTTAATAAATATAAGCTAGAAGTTTCTTGGGAGTAAAAAAAAAATCTCTCAAGAATTTATTTATCTAAGAAATGATACAAAAAATATAGCAATAGGTATTGTAGAATAAAATGTAGTTGTTTTTTATTATTTACAAAGGTTTAAATAATTAAATTAAATTTTTGTATTATTTATGTATGTAATATCTTGAATTACTTAAATTATTGCTAACTATTTATTTAGCTAGATTTTTACTGAAACTGTAAAATCCTCAAACAGAACACTTATGTGTGTGACATCGCTGGCTTGTTTCCTGGAGTTGGTTCTTAGGGAATATTGCATATCCTATATGTGAATTATGTACAGATTTGCTGAAACTATAAAATCCTCAAACAGAACGCTTCTGCGTGTGACATCGCTGACTTCTTTCCTAGAGTTGGTGCATTAGCATTGCATACTCTATATGTGAATTACGTGCAGATTTATTGAAACTATAAAATTCTCAAACAGAACGCTTATGCGTGTGACATCGCTGGCTTGTTTCCTGGAGTTGGTGCTTAGGGAACATTGCATACCCTATATGTGAATTATGTACAGATTTACTGAAACTATAAAATCCTCAAAGAGAACGCTTATGCGTATGACATCGCTGGCTTGTTGCCTGGAGTTGGTGCATTAAGGGAATATTGCACACCCTATATGTGAATTATGTACAGATTTACTGAAACTCTAAAATCCTCAAAGAGAACGCTTATGCGTGTGATATCGCTGGCTTGTTTCCTGGAGTTGGTGCATTACGGAATATTGCATACCCTATATGTGAATTATGTACAGATTTATATTTTAACAAGAGAAGTTCGGGTGTTTTAAATTGCTATTTCCTCTTAAGTGTTAAAACCTCGGCTACAAATTTCCATGCGAATTTTCCCATATCCTGTGTGTGTAAAACAAAGCTGAACTTCTTTAATTCAAAAGTAATTTAACGTAATATTTAAAAAACTGCAATTAAATTCAAATTTTGAAATATACTTTTAGTGAAAGGCAGGTTTGAAAAGTCATTCACAAGCTTTTTTACCATTTCACTTTCATATCCATATTTATAAACTTTACATATTAGAACTCTCACTACATTTCCCGGCACTAATAAATAAGTTATCCCAAAACTCCCCTCTCTTTCAAAATCGTGATTTCGCTTGCCCATTTTAAACGAACAACATAAACAGCCGCTTTTCGAATATGTAAAAATGCTGCATGTATTTTTTAACACGGTTTCTTGAAGATTTTTGGAAAGTAAAAAATCCCAACCTATTTTACTATAAAAAATTAACAACTAAAAGAAAAAAAAATAGTCGTCGCAACAAAAGCGGCTCCGTTTTATACATTTTCCATAAAATATTTACCGAAGAACATGGGTTTGAGATGAAAAAAAGAATAATGTAGAATACTGAGTTTTTCTTTTCATTTTTAATTTTTCTTTCCCCTTTCTGCAAGCAGTTGTTGCTAGTAGTCCTCTTACATTGCGTGCTAGCACGCTATTTCCTACCACGCTGATGTTTTTCATGTTCGGAGTTGAGAGAAGAGAAGGGGAGAGTATTTTCTCTCCAGAGTATGATCAGGATCCGCCTTCTTTTGGACCAGGCTGCATCCTAATGTAAACACAGGACCCTTTCAAAACTTAGAACTTTCTCTTCGAAGATTCGTGGCTGGAAAGGGACGAGCAACATATTGAAATATTTTTAAAAGGGCTGCTGTATGCACCACGATTAGAATTTGCCTCACATAAATATATTCTTGCAACTTGCGATTTCAAAGATTTTCAAAGCCAGCAATGACATCTAGCACCGCGACCACCTTCCTAAGATGATCACA